>CAXKVX010004700.1:0-23051 GCA_964058865.1 Eleocharis quinqueflora
AACACCTCAGATATTTTACTAAAAAAAAAACACCTCAGATATAACTTTTTTACAAAAATGTTGTAAACTGACAAACTAATGGTCCCCTCAATGTTTTTAACAAAAGAGCAACGAGATACTTTTGACACAACATTTTTTTTGTCCTTTTGTGTTTTATTAAATTAGAACAATGTTATAATAAATGTATTATGTACATTCATATAACTTATAAGCCGAACAGAATTTGGGATATCGACACAATAACAGAGCACGTGGCATTGATCTCGAATCATTGTGTGAATTGGGTATTTTTCTCGTGTTGTTTTACATAGTACATGCAGCATATAATAGAAAGTGTAAACCTAACAGAATTAAAGGCTATAAAAGAAGACCCATATATAGTAAAGTTGGCATTTCATCTTTTCATGTGTTGTTGCCTCCAATTATTCAATTTTCCTTATTGGATAAGGATGGAACAAATTAACTTGGTTATAAACAGAAGTACGCTGATACAGTGTCTCGTGTTATGTATCAGAGGTGTATATATACGCTGATACAGTGTCTCGTGTAAACACAAGAACGCTGATTCAGAATTTCATTCTTATAAAGTGAAATAGTTCCGAAATTGACTATATATATATCAAAAACCTAAAAATAATTACTTATACTTCTCTATCTGAATATATATAATATATCACATCTTATAATTTGAAGCACCATACAGATTGAAAAATTGTATGTGAAACTCATACAGGATATTTGCTTATCACATCTTATATGGCAACTCGCCATAGATTTTTCATTAACTACATGAAGCATTGATCTGTAAATTTTTGTGTTAAATAAATTATGAGTAAAAAAACAGTGCTTGCCCAAGTACTATCTCTACAGTATTTGCAATCACATATCTCAAACTTTAAAGTGTAAATGTGCGATCCGAATCGTTGAAAACGTTATTCGTACAAAAATCTGCATAGTAACAAAAAAAATTTAGATTTTTACTATTTTATCGGATGGGTAGAAAATATATTGATCTAACTATTGCATACCTCTCCAATTTAATGAATATTAACTCATATGATAAAATAGTAAATATTTCTAAAAGTTGAAAATTTTCATTCTTAAGTGGATTTTAGTATGAAAAACTTTTGAAACAGCCAAAATCGATCGTTTGCACATTGAAATTTGAGATACGTGATCGCAAGCACGGTAGACTTGTGCTTGCACAAACACCATAGGCTCACTCTATTTTGTTGAGAATATTTGTATTTGAGCTCTATAAAATTGGAAGTAATATCTGGCAATTGATTCACCCATTTGCCAAATTATATAGTAGAATTCTCAAGTTGTGTGTATTTGTGGAACCCCATAAGATAATCTTCTAGCTCTGTTTATATAACTAATATTTTTCTTTCATAATCTATTTGCCTATCAACCATTAAGAGTGTGTTTGGATAAATGGATGGATTAGTGAGGTTAATATCTAATTTAACAATTAATGGATTGTATGGGACACCATACAGACCATACATGTTATGAATTTACGTATTATACAATTATATATTAATTATAAGTAATAATATATTCATAATAAGTGATCACTAAAGTATAAAGTATATGAATATTAAGTGTTACAGTAGTGGACTCTTAAATGTTTCGAAAATTAAAGTTTGGTAATTTATATTTTATTGATAGACTGAATCGAAAGATTGCCATACACCCTCTTCAAGGGATAAGCTCTGATCTCTCTCTCTCTCTCTCACACACACACACAAGGAAAAATAAGAAAGAGAAAATACTAAAGGAAGAGATTGAGAGAACTTTGCAGAACATATTCATCGGATACTGTAAAAGTGTTGTCGTGTAAAGGATTAAGAAAATCGACAATAAATAACTTACTCTCTTGAAAGAACTCATAGCCGTTGTACTTTAGAGCGTACAAGTCAAGAGAAGGACTACCAATCGTTCAAACAAAGATCAAATCCAGGAATAAACGATCATGGAACAAGGTACTACTTCTGCTCATTTTAAGGTTCTCAAAGTGGTCCCGGATTATAAACTAAAATTATCAATTGGTCTCAAAGCCAACTTGTTAAGAATCATAAGGGTTTGTTCAATGAAAGGTCTAAATTGACAGAAATTAGAAAATTCATTTTTTCTCGGTATTTTCAAATTCAAAAGGTTGTAAAAATTAGGAATTAGGGCAAATATTTCAGAAGGATGTGCTAATATTTTTGCATATTCTTCAAGGACTCGATTTTCCAAAATGATGGTGAATTTTCAAGAAATTTTCAGAATTTATTTAATGGTGATCTTAAGATTTTAAATTAATTAATTTAGAAAAGTTTGACTTTTCAAGATATAACTTGATATCTTCAAGTATATTGATACTGAATTTACGATAAATTTACCAAAAATTCTAGATTTTTAAAGGGTATTTTAATATTTTTAATATATAAAAATACAGTTAATGGCTGATTTCACAGTATAATACGAAATTTTAATTTATTTCTCCATAAAATAAATTACAAAAAAGTTCTATAAATTTTAGAATTAGTTCAATTGAGTTTTAAGTGCATTAATCTGTGGTTTAATAGTTAATTAAGCCAAAATTATCACCATTAAAATAAGAAATGCAATTAAGATTGTTAAAAATTACATTAAAGTATGATTTAAAATATAGGATTTCAATAGAAATTCTAAAAGATTCAGATGATAAAAATTAAAGTCTGGTTTTTATATAAAAAATTGGTCAACAATTACCATTAAAATACCCAAATTTCTTGATCTATGCACAAAAAAATATAGAAAACAAAGTATAGCGTTTCATAATGCCATATGGCGTTATAACGCTATACCAAGGTTACCAATGTTGTATCAAATAATTTCTTCATATTTGTTGATTTGCAAAACATATTGAAATTTTACCATTGTTTCTTTGTTTGAAATTTTATATGGACCTATAAGCAAAACAAAGAAAAAACAATGGAAATGGTCCAAGAAGATTGAAGAACAAGCTGAATCAAGAAGTACACGCTTCAAATAATATTTATGTTCATTGTAGTAGTAAGAATATTTAAATTTGAGATTTAAAATGAGCAAAATACAAAATTAATAGAGTGTAAAAATAAGAATATTTAAATTCTACTACAAAATTGATGATGAACCAACAACCTTATTTAAGGCAGACTTTCACGAAGTTTTTGATACTATCAGTTGGAAGTTCATCAAAGATATTTTAGCTGCTAGGGAATTTCATAAAAATGGGTTGGTTGGATACAAAATGCAGTTTTGGGTGGTTGTTTCCAAGTGATTGTCCATGGAGTTTTGGAAAAAAAAAGTACATTTGAAGAGAGAAGTAAGACAAGGAGATTATTTATCTCCTTATATTTTTATATTGGCATCAAATTTCTTGTCTAAATGGTGCTTCAAGCTGCAACAAAGCAGACTATTGACAGTGCCTTTAAGAGGAATTCGATCATGCACCTTATATGATGATGATCTCATATACATTATCAAGCCGAATCAACAAAATTTTCAGATAATTAAGTTGATCATGTTTTTCTGGAAAAAAATATCTGGTTTGAAGGTTAATATGGATAAGTCTGAGGTAGTCACAGTCGCTGAGACAGAGGAGAACACAACTAGATGAGCAACAATTTTAGGATGTTCAATTGTGAAATTTCCAGTGAAATATCTAGGATTACCGCTATCACCTAAGAAATTACGCAAATATGACTTCATGCTAATTATTTCTAAAATAGAGGCGAGACTAACTAGATGGAAGGCGACCTTACTATCTCCAGCTAGGCGATTGGTTTTGATACATTTAGTCATTTCCTCCATACCGATATATTACATGTCAGTATTTAAGTTGCCAGCGTGGGTTATTAAGCAATTCGATAAAACGAGAAACATTTTTTATTGGCATAGGCCCAAGCTTGACCAGAGGAAATTACATTTGGTCATATGGAATTGTTTGTGCAAGCTGAAAGATATGGGATGGTTTGAAATAATTGATTTACAAACCTTCAATGATGCTTTGTTGGCCAAATAGATATGAAAGTGGATAATTAGGAAAGAATGTTTATGGGTGGAACTCAGCAACCATCTAGTAGCAAGTACAAGACCACAACGTGATCAAAGAAACATACTATTCTTAAAGAGTGGCTAAAATTGCATCAGTTATATAAACTAGGTTGCAAGGTACTATAAAATCACGAAGAATGATAAGTTTTTGACATCATGACTCATATTTTAATAAGATGAAATATAAATATTCAAATCTATTATCCTCCATTGTTGATTATGATTGCACAATCTATGAAGTGTTGCAACACAATTTCTTTAGGGAATCTTTATTCCACTCACAAAACTTATCAACTCACAAAACTTATCAGTTGCAAATGATGAGTTGGTCCAATGAGGCAACTTATTTATGGATAAATGTTACTTCTCGGGAAATGGACGAATCCTCATGAAAGAATAGTTCAAAAGATATTTTCACGGTGAAATCATTTTATAGGTTTTTGAAGGCAACACCTAAACCTGGCATGTCAATTAAACGAGTGTGGGACTTGCAAATGAGCAAATCCCTCCAAGGATGAAGATTTTTTCTAGGAGTAACTCAAAGATAAAATATTGACAATGAGAAATCTCAAAAAGAGGGGATGGAGTTTAAGAGAAATTTGTTATCTATGTAGACAAGGAGAAGAGACAACACATCATATGTTTCATGAATGTAATTTTTTTTTTAACTAAATGGGGGGCAACCCCATCACTTCCTTTTCAATAAAAAAAGAAGCATACAAAGTGACATAAAAGAAAACAAAATGTTTGAGATAAAGGATCAATTATCCTTTTCTTCACCTTATACCCAATCTATATGCACCGGTACCATTATCTCATGGTACCGATGCACCAACCCTATCTATATTTCCATCTAATTATGTTGTTTACAAAGAAAGCTATGCTCCCAAACACAAAGCGATACAAGATTATTGTAAAGGAGACATCTTTGTCCTTTCACCACAGAAAGCAAAAACATCTTAGACATAAAGAAGTTCCAACAAATAGAATTTATTAGAATAGCCAAGTATAACATCTCAAGTTGTCATGTCTTATACTGTGCACTTCTACATCTTCTATTCCTCGTATCAACAGTATTTCCATCTTGGTATTCCACCAATCCTTCATGGCTCTTCTAAGCTCCTCTTGTCATGCCCCTGCCCAATAAACAATCAAAGATCTCAGTATAATCATAAATTCTTTCAAATTTCTTTCTTTACCTTCTTTAAAGCATATTTCATTTCTATCCAACCATATTCTCCAGATTATGGCTATACAAATAACTAGAAAAAAATTGTTTATTTATTTTATCCATAGCCCCAGTAAATGCATATAGATAATTAACATTAGCAGGTATTTGATGTATCTGAAAACTCATCAAGAACCATTTCCAAATTTTCTGAGAATATGAACATTGAAAGAAAAAGTGATTAATTGTTTCTAGGGAAGAGGAGTGTAAACATGAAGTATTTCCTTGCCATCCTCTTTGTATCAAGTTGTGTTTAACCAAGATTTTTCCTTTAAGCATCAGCCAGATAAATATCTTTATTTTCAGGGTCCACAGTATCTTACCTGAATAATCTGGTATTCCTCTGTCACATATCCAGTTATAAAGAATTTTGTTACTGATCCCTGGCTTCTGTTGATCTTGCCATGTCACCTTATCTTTGTTAACACTCAAGGGTAGGAAAGATAATACCTTTTGATAAAGTTGAGATAGATTATCCCTTTGCTTCAAAGATAAGTTCCTTTTAAATACCAAATTTGGCACACCTGAAACCACAACTTCTTTCAAAGTAATATCAATTTCTGTTGCTATTTGATAAAGTGAAGGGAAGGACACACACAAGGCTACCTTTTCACACCAATTGTCCAACCAAAATCTAGTGTTTTTTCCATCCCCTACTTGGACTTGTTTATTGATATTAATGATATCTTCATATTTCTTCAGTGTCCTCCAGAAAGGAGACCAAAATGCCCTATTAGCTGATCTTTTATATTTGTGTATAAAAGCTTTTTCCACCAATCTTGACACTCATGATCATTTAATTTCCATAACCACTTAAATAATAGAGATATATTCATATCTTTTAGATTTATTATTCCTAATCCTTCCGTATCAATTGGCCTACAAACATCATTCCAATTACAAAGATAAAATTTCTTCTTCTTTTTACCAAAATTTCAAAGGAAGGCTTTTCTAGTTTTATCAATTTTCCTAATCACAGTATAAGGTGTTTCATGGAAGGACATCATGTAAAGGGGTAAAGATGAGAGCACACTATTAATTAATACCACTTTACCACCAAGGGAAAGGTATGATGAGCCTATCTAGTTATGTAGCTTTATATGATAATTTTCATTTATATGATCTCAGTCCTTGATTCTGGGTTTCTTCCAATGAATAGGGATATCTAGGTATTTCAATGGCCATCTTGATAGTTTGCATCCAAATTTAGTTGCTAATCGTTGACTTTGCTCTCCATCTAGGCTAATAGGAAAAGTTTCACATTTCTCAAAATTTATTTTCATACTTGAAATAGCTTCAAAGGCAATAAATGTCCACTTAAGCACCTCCACTAATCTCTCCTCAGCTTGCAGAAAAATGATAGTGTCATATGCATAATGGAGGTTAATTATAGAAAATTCATTATTTATCTTAGGTCCAAGACCTTTTAGGTGTCCCTTATCCCTAGCTCTTATGATAAGCTTGTTAAGAACATCTGCAACTAAATTGAACAATAATGGAGATAATGGATCACCCTGTTTCAAACCCCTTTTGACCTCAAAGTATGGTGATTGTTGGCCAATCAGATTAATACAAGTATGCCCTTTGTGAAAAAGGGATTTAAGCCATGATATCAATCTAGGTGGAAAATCCCTATACATCATCATATCAAATAGAAACTTCCAATTTACTCTGTCATAGGTCTTTTCCATATCTATTTTAAACACTATTATCTTTTTACCACTCATTTTGACTGAGTGTACAATTTTTGAAGCACAAACAACATTATCTAGAATATATCTATCTTTGAGGAAAGCAGCTTGTGATTCATCTAGTAATTGATTTACAATTGGTTCTAATCTGACTGGTAAAAAAATTGTAAATGCAATTAACTAATGAAATAGGTCTAAAGTTTTTTATTTCAGCTGCATTCAAGGTTTTTGGTACCATACTGATCATAGCCCTATTGAGTTTTGAAATATCTAATTTGTTATGGTAGAAATGTTGAAACAGTTGCATAATTTCTTCTTTCAATATCTCCCAATAGTTCTAGAAGAATTTGAATGACATACCATCAGGGCTAGGAGTTTTGTCCCCAGCAGAAGCAAAAAGAGCTTTTTTCACTTCATCTTCAGTGAAAGCATTTGTTAAATCTGAGCTCATTTGTACTGACGCTTTATCTAATGTATCCCAAAATTATTTATCAATCTCTATTAACTGAGCACCTGCAATCCCAAATAGATTTTTATAACAATCCATTACATGATTTTCAATAGCATGTTTATCTGAGCAGTCAACGCCTTGTATCTTGAGGTGTGATATTATCTTTTTACATCTTGCATTAGTTGCCACTCTACGAAAGTATCTTGTGTTATTATCACCCTGCAGGAGCCATTTAATGTTGGATCTTGAGCTCTAATAATTTTGTTCCTCCTCATATATCTCATTGAGGGCATTTTGGGTATCAAGGTATTGAGTGCATTCTGCCTCATCCCATTCTCTAGTTTCTTGTATGACTTGAAGCTCATCTAGAGTTTTTTTATGTTTCTCTTTATCTCTTTTTGTTTTACCATAATGGTTTTTTTTTCTCAACTTTTCATTTTTTTCTGAGTAGTTTTTATCTTCTTGACCCATTTTGAAGCCAAATCTGACTTGCCTTTAATTTTTATTTTCCCCCACTTATGCATTAGTTCATTGAACTCAGATATATCAGATCATGAATGTAATTTCACTACTCAATTATTTGCAAGACTAATAATTATTCATTCCATATCACCGTATAAGTTTGGGGGTATTGCTGTGCATGCACCTAGATATATATGCCGATATCATCAATCAGAGATGGAACAAAAATGAAAGAAAATATATATTTGGCGGTGGGATGTTTTATATATACTCTGGAGAGAAAGATGTGCAAATATCTTTAGAGAAGAAAAAAAGAACAATACCAATCTCATTCAGCACTTCCTTGAAGAATTTGGTTTTTCAGAAGAATATTGACGAGACAGACGACATGGAAACTGGTTTTGTGTTTATTTTAATGCTTTATGCTTTTTCTAAAATTTTCGTCTGCTTACTTTCTTTTAGTTTTTGAATGAACAGCATTTGTTTTTTTTTTTAGAACTGAAAAGCTAATGAACAACATTTTTAAGGAAAAAAATGTAAAGTAATCCCAAAAAGTATATGTGAACCCACAAGCATACATTGCACTAATAATTTTTTTTCCTGAAATGAGTCAAAGATTCTTATTTCTTGGCAAAGAAATTTAACACGCATATTTAATTTAAGCTATTTTGGATAATATCAGGTAAATTAAGTTCTCACAGGGTTCTAATTAAGAACAAGCGACAAACATGAAGCAATTGTACGTAACTGATTATTGATTAAAACTTTGCCTCCATCTTTACTCAAATTTGTGAAGATAAAGAAAATTACAAAACAAAAAGAAATATATGTAGCTAATTAATTTGAAGAGTCCCTCAAAATCACCCCAAAAGTTCTGAACTCCTTGATCATCTCAAAACCTAAAGAAGAATCTAAACCAAGATGTGCAACAGATGGAAGTTTAATTTCTTACAGAAATTAATAAACAATAATAATACTATAAATAAGTAGCTCATGAATCACAAATGTCTCTAATTTATACCTAGAATTGCCTCCTAGAGGATGATTAACTATTATGATGCCTATCCATGGCATTGAACATGAAATGATCACCTTGCTCACCTCTAACATCATCTCTGATGTTGTTCCCACCGGAGGCTGCTGCCCTGTCGCCTTCTGTCTCACGGTACTTTTGCAAATACCGCCTCATCGGCTCCACATAGTCATCAAATCCAAGAGTGTTTAGAGACCAGCAGACGTCATCTCCATTCACCGTCTTTCTCTTCTCCTTTCGGCACTTATCAGATGCCTCCCCAGTAACAAAGCTGATGAACTCAGACGCACACTCCTGCATCGTCTCCTTGGCCTCCTTTGAGATCTTGGCATTAGGAGGGAGGATTTGCTTCATTATTCGACCGACGTTTGCGATCGGCAGGAGACGATCTTGCTCCTTAAAGGCCGAGTTGTCAGAGCGGGATGTCTCGGAGGGACCGGCACCCCCAAAGCCCTTCAGGCGGCCATCGGAGTCTGGACTATCTGACATAGAAGCAACTGGTGCCTATACTAATTCACCTGCCTACTAGGTCAAAACTCAAAAACAACATTCCACAAATATGCCTCTATAGTCTATATATACATCTTAGTCTATTAAATGTTAATATTTGAAGCCTCCGCAGCCGTAGGTCTTGATGGATTTTATAGCTAGGAAGTATATGGATGGTCTTGGACTCTTGGGGCATAAGTGGAAGAATATTTTTGTTAAGATTTTGTGTGCGCTTCCTTGTAATACAAAATAGATGTAAAGATAAATTATATTTTAAAAAGTGTTAATTAGTATATTTGCAAAACATGTACAAGCTAATCTAAACTCTAAAGTTTGTTTGATGCTAAATTTACATTCTTAGGAAGGGAAGACGTACTATTTCGAAGCACTGAATTTACATTCCTAACAGAGCGTGGAGATTCGTGCAGCGATGTTGATCAGCGGTTGAGAAGAGCAGCAAGGACTTTTCAACGCCAGACAGAAAGCGCAGAGATTCTCAGACGAACATGCTGCATGCATGCAGATTCTCAGACGAACAGTGAGCGGAGGCCTACTGCGCGCCTCCACCAATGGCCGTGCGCTAAGTATATATATATATATATATATATATATATAATGTGATGTTACACCTCCAGTACTTCTATTTACACTCTCCACATGGACCACATCTACGCAAATTTTACTCGTCCCATCAGGGAGCAATACAAAATTCAAAGTTCTGAGCATATATGATATATCAAATCAAAATTATACAATTGCAACAGTTGTTTTTATTGAACAAGTTTTCTTTCAAAAGTATTAATTCATGCATACTGTGTTGGATCCAAATCTGCTATAGTGCAGTACAAATTGGACAGTACTCATAAGTTATTGTGCTGTAAGTAAAGAACGGCTTGGATTTGATTCAAGGAGTTTATTTTTAAAGTTTAGTTTGAACGAATCTCAAAACAATTTAAAGGCTTAGATCAGTTGCGCTGTACGTGTAGCGCTACAGATGATTTGGATTCTACTGTCTTGCACACTATCATATATACATATATATATATAAAGAGCATGGCTAAAATAATATGCATAGTACAACCCATTTTGTACTATGCATATAGATATAGGTCATTAAATTGATATTTAAGTAGCTCAATAAATTCTTCATATGAAAATATTGTAGGAAATTAAATTTCGTGATTTTTAGAGCTTTCTAGCTATTTTTTAAATATTTTTTAAAAACAGTCCAGATTTAATACTACAAAAGTGCCATTTCTAGACTGTTTTTAAAAAATATTTAAAAAATAGCAAGAAAGCTCTAAAAATCACGAAATATTATTTCCTACAAGATTTTGATATGAAGAATTTATTGAGCAACTTAAATATCAATTTAATGACCAAATTAAATACAAATGGACGCATAGTACGTTATGTGGTGTACTATGCATATTATTTTAGCCATGCTCATATATAAATATATATACATATATCCGTAGTTATTAATTTGATCAAAAAATTAAAATTTAAGTTGCTCAATAAATTTTTCATAACAAAATTTTGTAGAAAATCAAATTTTGTCATTTCAGAGCTTTCTTGCTATTTTTTAAATATTTTAACCCTATTCGAAAGTAAAATGCAACCAAAATCTGCAACATCTATTTGTTAGATCATCACAATTTAATTTGTAAAACCACGCTAAATCTAGGTGACACTTACAGGTACTGAGGTGTACAAAATTTGTACAAAATTAAAGCGTACAACCCACTCAATTAATATATATCCCAATTGGCCTAGAAATAGGCATGAGTTCGATTCTCCGTGATCATAAAAATTCAAATTTCGTTAAATTCTCCGAGATCATCAATTTTCCATGATCATATAAGGTGAAATTCACTTTTATTACATAAATAGAAATAACATTATACATTATATTTTTTTTATTTTATCGGAAGGTTAAAATTTTATTTATCCAACGATTTACGGACATTCAATTTTCAACACATCCGATAAAATAGTAAAAAATATATAATTTGATCTCCAAGTCTAAATATGGAGAATATTTTCGACGGTCTGAATCAATCATTTTCATTGATTTTGATGGAGGAAGATGCATGAGGCTACGAAACAAAGGAGGCTATCTCCTTCATATATATATATATATATAGAGAGAGAGAGAGATATATATATAGGCTAGAGTGCTCCATGGAGCACCAAACCTCTAATGCTCCATACCATATCTCCAATTTAAAAATTCCAACGGCCAATCCGAACAGTTGAACATGATCTATATATTTATATCTACTTGGAAATTGAATTTTACATTTTTTTTAATTTTTTTTTGCTATTTTCTAGAGTGGTAGGAAAATTGCAAGTTTTGTTGGTCCAGAAACCGTTTGATTAGCAACTTTTCTACCTCTTTAAAAAAAATCAAAAAAATGTAAAATTCAATTTCGGAGTATATTTGAATATGTAGATCATGTTCAACGGTTCGGATCGGTCATTAAAATTTTCAAATTGGATAAAACGGAGGTGGAGCACGAGCGATTTGGTACTCCATAGAGCACCCTAGCCATTCTCATATATATATGTATAGTTAGGCTATTGTGAAAATATTTGAACTTCGTGATAAAGTGCAAATAGTTGAAATTATATTTTCTTGAGGCCGAAACATCAATTTAAATTGCTCAATAAATTCTTTATATTGAAATATCTGTCGTGCTGATATTTTTCATCGATCCAATGATCGATGTTTTGTCAAAATTTTATACAAGAAATTGAAACATTGATATTTTTCATCGATTCAGCGATGTAAAGAAGAATTTCAGCGATGTTTTGTCAAATTTTATTTAGGAAATAAAAATATCGATTTTTTCTTCAATTCAACGATGTTAAGAAGAATTTCAACGATGTTTTGCTTCGATCCATCTATGTTTGTCAAAATTTATTCAGGAATTAGAAGCATCGATGTTTTTCATCGATTCAGCGATGTAAAGAAGAATTCGACGATGCTTTGCTTCAACCCAACGATGATTTGTCAAATATTCACAAGTAGCGTTTCAGCAATACTTATTTGCATGTGTATCATCATTTTAGAACATCTCTACTTGTTCATTTTCAGAAATAAAAGTAACTACATTTATTCGTATCTGAAGTGCTGATGTCATCGATATTTACATCAGTCATCCTTATGCAATAAGTTCAAATCATAACTTCAAAATACAAAATAAAAATTACTGATGCTAATAAAAAAATGTAGATACAATTAACCTATTTCCAATGCAAATGCTGCTTCCTGTAGTGATTGTACCGCACAGAACCAAACAAAGAGATCACAACACAATAATTATTTTTTTAGAGTTATCACAACACAATTATCACTGACCAGTTCGGGTTCTGTGTTATTCCAAAGTATACGGAGTTTCAAAAGATGTGCCAGTGACAACCATTCTACTAATTAAATGCACACGCAAAATTGAAGAATAGATGAGTAATATTTACTATCAAATATTATCAAAGTGAACTAGAGTTTTTCAATAAATTTTTATTTTCACTGTTTCGAATTCGGAACCACACATGTAGGAGTGTAAACGGATCGAATACGGACAAATAATTGTCATACTGTATCCTTATCCGTTAAATTTTTTTTGATACGGATACGAATTCAGATAGTCTAGCTCGGATACAAATACGGATCGGATATTAATCGAATACCGGATACGGATCGAATATCGGACGGATACGGATATGAAACTAATATTATTCGGATAATAAAAATAATCCTTATTTGCTATATGTTTATCCAAATACATCAATGAATTATTAAAAAAAAAATGTGATACATAAACACAAATTATATATAAAATTAATTAGATTTGTAATCTTCATATAAAATTTCATAAAATATATATATTTGGTTATGAATGCGGATATAATCGGAATATATCGGATACGGATATCTTCAATAAATTCGGATGTTATTAGATTATAGTTAAACGGTCGGATACGGATAAATGTAGACAAACCATATCCTTACTGTTAAAATTTTTCACATACGGATACGGATATCTTCAGATACGAATACAAACTGAATAATTTTTGTTATTTTTCGAATACAAATTCGAATAAAATCGAATATTATCGGATCAGTTTACACCCCTTACTCACATGAAGCCTATTGCTCTTAAAATACATAAAAAATAATTAAGTTTATAAGAGAGTGCATGGGGGCAGCCTGACATGGATGTGCTTGCACATAAACTGTGAAAGCAAATGCTGCGAATCACGATTAGATATCGTGCAGTATCACATCAAAAAGCTTAAAAATCATACCTGTCAATAAACAAGAACATGGTACATGCCAGCAGACAGTGCCTGCTCATATCTGTTCTCTGGAGTCACTCGTTATCCAATCACATTAACTCACGCCATTTTCTCACGTGCGGGACAAAATCCAAAGGCATGGCGACTGGCGAGTGAAATATCAATAAATGATAAAATTATTACTTGTAATGAATTTTATTAAAAGATAAGTTGAAGTACGTACTATTGGCTGCTTACAACTGTCAATTAGGTTACTATGGCATTAGTTAGTATTTTTTCTATCTACAATATCATCATAAAAGAAACACAATTTTCTGATGAGTGATCTCTTGTTGAAAATTCGATTTGCAGATCTTGGTACTCGGATATCAAAAACACTCACATATTGCGCATTAGTTACTCGGCTCTTACTCACTTAGAACAGATGATGTTCAGTTCACTTCACCGATAAAATATTTGTGAAAAAATTAAAACAAAATTATCTAGATAGAAGAGGGAAGAGAATTTTGCTTAAAAGAAGTTATTTCAACAAAGAAAAGTTACAAATATTTATCTCCTTGCTTTCTATCTACTTTTCTACCTCTATTTATATTACTCGTAGTCATTATTAAAAAAATTCTAGATCTACAGCTATTGTTTCCTACTGAATCTAGCTACTGTAGACATTTGACCCCACTGATACACCAAATCTTTGTACCCTCATGTTGTCTCTAACTTTGGTGGCTTCCTGTCAAATTGTACCTTCTGCTTGATCAGCTCGGTCATCATGTATATTGTAATCGAGGTCTTTTAGTGTTTCTTGAAATTCTTCAAGTGTTACACTAATCACACCACTTTTGTTTATTCTCTAAGAAAATTGAGAAATTCTTTCTCTAAGAAAATTGCACCTCTTTCAACTAATATTTTATTAGTTGACTTGTGCCAAAAGTAGTATCATTTTGTTTCTTTCGGACAACCAATAAAGAAGCATTTATCCACTTGGAGTTCTAGTTTGGTTGTCATCAATCGTTTGACGTAAGCCTCACATCCCAAAAATCTTGAGAAAAGATAAGTCAGAAATCTTTCCTGTCCACAACTAGCTCATAAGGAGTTTTCTCAACGGATATAGTTGGAACAACATTTAGTGTATAAGCTACGATTAGTAATGCATTTCCCCAAAAGTAAAGAGGCAATTCTGTTTGATACATCATTGTTTGAACCATATCAAGCAATGTTCTATTTCTCCTCTCGGACACACCATTCTATTGAGGTGTTCCAGGTGGAGTCAATTATGGTATGATACCACACTCTTTGAGATATGCATCAAATTCATTACTCAAGTATTCTCCTCCACGATCAGTTCGTAAAATTTTAAATCTCTTATCAAGTTGGTTTTCCACTTCATTCTTGAATTCTTTGAACTTGTCAAAAATTCACTCTTGTTCTTCATTAGATAAACATAGTCATAACAACTATAGTCATCTGTGAACATAATGAAGTATCTAAAACCATCTCGTGCACTTATTCTCATCATACCACATACATCTGAATGTATTATTTCCAACAAGCCTTTTGCCCTTGTACCTTTCTTCTTGAAAGGTTTCTTGGTCATTTTACCAACTAAGCAAAGTTCGCATGTCTCTATTGCATTACAATCAAGGAGACCAAGGAGATTACTCTCTTGTAATTTCTTAATGCGTTTCTCGCTTATATGACCTAGATGATAGCGTCATAAGAGAATATTATTTCCATGAGATACTTTGAGTCTTTTGTTATTGATATTTAAAATATGTTTATTATTCACTTCAAGCAAATATAAGTCATCCTTGACATTAGCATTTGCGTAAAAATTCCATCTTGCAAGATACTAATACATGAGTTTGTAATTGTAAATACATACCCATCCTTGTCCAAACATGACACGGATATAATGTTTTACATATAGATGGAACATAATAAACATTATTAAAATTAATTATTAAATCACTAGATAAATGAAGGAAAATCGAGACAATGGCCATCGCGAGATGCTAACACCGTTGCCCACCTTCAAAGTGACTTCTCCTTTCTTGAGATGTCTTCTATCCACTTGTGCTTGCATACTTGCACAAATATGAGCACATGATCCGTATCCATTACCCAATCATGAATATATGTGGTTAAATTAATTTCAATAACTTTCTCTTTGTCTTTGAAGGTGCTCGCTTGAGCTCCTTCGTTCCTTTTGTTCCTTTTTTTTTTTGGGTATTTTGTTATTTTAGGAGATCGCAAGAACATTCTTCTCTTCTTTGTTTTTGTTCATATCATCATCTGCCTGCTCTAATGTCTGATGGATCTCATCCAAGATCATTGCTTTCTCATGCATGAGAAGATGCATGACTACATCTCTGTAAGATGAAGGCAATGAACCAAGGATTATATCCTCAGTCGAGTCAACGTACATTGGAGCATTGAGTTTCTCCAATTTCTCGAGGTAACCCAACATTTTCAACATATGTTGGTTGATGGAAGACCTTTCCGCCATGTTGCACCTCGTAAAGGCCAGAGTGATCTTAGAACGCTCTTTATGAGCATTCTCCTGAAACATTTTGGAGAGACGTTCCATTATCTCTTTTGGAGTATGAACTTTCAAGTAAGTTCAAATCGATGTACTTGCCTACATGAGACCTTGAATGCTCAGTTCGTCCTTGCGATACTTTTTAGCCACGACCTTATCCTCTTTAGAGGCTCCCGTACCAAGTATTGGTGCATCATGCTCCAGCACATCTACGAGATCCTCTGACCTAATGGTAAGTTGGATTATAGTTTCCAATCAAGATAATTGGAACCATTACTCTCCAATGGACATTTTTCAAGTATTGAATAGATAAGTGTATTGTTTGTCATTCTAGAATAAAATAATTAAAGGATTTCATGTTAATATTTATGTAAAACATGTTTTATGTAATAAAACACATACTACATTTTAAAGTGTCCATCATGCAGTATATTTAAGATCCTATCATAAATAAATCGACCTTATCCGATTTATAAACTCAAGGTAAGTAATCTTTTACTAATCATAACCTTTAGAAATTTCTTTTGCAATCATTTGCATTTTGTTTCTAAACTTTATGACTCTTGTTGTTTATTAAGAAAACTTTTCTTACTAAATGATTTTTCCGAGACTTCAAGCCTAGATCTTGACTTCCCTTTAAGCAAACTCATCTTATTTGGTCAATATGTTTGGTCATACTATCTCCATAAAATAAAATGTATCAAATGCCTCACATATGATCCATTTATCAATGGCCTGATAATATATCCTAACATATTCCATAATTTCTAAAGATTAAAAATTACACTCATGCATATTTTAATCCTTAGCTTAAAGTGGATAAAATGAGAAGGAAAAATACTTAATTTTTCATTGGACATTCAAATGTGACTATAATTTGGTAGGTCATGTATTCATACACCCATACCTATCCTAACATATCAATCACATAAATTCATAAAGCATAAAGCATAAAGCATAACACAATCACAAGCATTTGCGAGTTTGTATGTCCCTGCTTCATCTCTTCATCCATCGTCTTGTCCTTTTGCACCATCGGATGATGATTTGCACAAAAATAAATATGCAACCCCAAATTTTATTTATGAATCCTTTCAAAAATTTTTTTGCTAAGTGCAAGTATTAGAACCCCTCTCATTCTCACAAATGCATATGATGTAAATAAATAAAAAGGCATCCTATACATAAATTGCCTTTGTGTCTAATTAATAAATGCTTATTAAACTTGCTTACAATCAAACAATCACAGCACACAAAATTTACATCACACAAGGCATTGGAATGAGACATACAAACTCGGTTCCCTGCAAAACAATTGAGAAAAATGCAAACCGATGCACTATTTTGTACCCTTTAATTAATTTCCATTTCTTAAGTAATTGTGATTCTCTAAATCATTTAAATCCCATAAAAATGATTTATAACCCTCTCTAACAATTCAAAATAATTTGCACCATAGTTTGAAAATAATCCTTTAATCATTTAAAGGAAAACACAAACCGTTATCTTTAAAGAAACTGCACAATGTTTCTGTTTTGTCTTTGTCACAAAAATACGTCATACTTTTGTACAGAGATGTTATATTATTTAAAAACTAGACTTCATTATCTAAATTTAGAAACTTATTTCATTCAAATACGATAAACCGTTTGAGAGAAATCATAATTTTAATCTCAGCAACATTTACCGTTGTTGCTGGAAATTCCAGCAGCACAGCATTTTTATTATTTTTGTTTGGCCTTATAGATCTGTTCAAAAATCTTGATCTATGATATTATTCTGTTCTAAACTTCTTCCATCAATGTAAGAATTTTAGAAATCACAAAAACAATCAACTAGTAAGCCTAGATCGATTTTGTAAAACGATTAAAACTTAACACTAGAATCGCAATACAAAAGAACAATTAATTAAGCACTTATGTAATAAAAATTACATAATAAAATAGTCCAATTAGCAATAATAAAACCCAAATGCTCTGATACCAATTGTAGGATTTCATGATGCGAATCGGGTAAAAATTAAAAAAAATTATCCGATAACATCTAGGATCGTTTCATTATTGCTAATTTTACTTCATTTGTTTGCATCACTAATCATAATCATATATGTTCCTACAAGAGGGATTGTGATACCATACCTATGGTCTTTAACGTAGCTCTATTCCTCTTCGGTTCACCTTGAATCCAAAACAAGAACGACGTCGAGTTCGTGCTAGCGTCCTCTTCGTCCGCTCCTAGCTTTATCGCCCATTACGTAAGTGATTGCTTAATCGATAAATATTTAGCAAATCTTTAGAGGAAGAGAAAAACTTAGTTGAAGTTGTAACCTCATAATCTCTAGCTAAATATGATATTTATAGGCTCTAAACATCATATAAAAACTCTTCAAATTCCTTTAGAAATTAAGGCACTAATGAAATTTAAACCGGCACATTAACTGTTGACTTTTCAGCACTAAAACTGCCATAACTTTCTCTGGTGAACTCCAAACGACCTCAAATCTTCACCATTGGATTCTACACTTCAAGGGCTTCAATTTTCATAGGTCATTTGTCCAGATTGGTTAGCGTTTGACCTTTCAAATTCCTGTTTAAAGGAACCTTAAAATCTGACTCGAATTTGATGCCATAATTATGAATCTCTTCTTTATCTCTTTATTTGTTAAATAAATTATATTGCGCTTTGGGCTCTAAATAAATTTATATATCATAATAATATTCTCATATTATTATACTTATATTATACTCATAATATATACTTTTCAATAAATTTATTTTCCCGCTAGGAAGTCACAACGTGACATAATATTTTAATAATTTCAGTATGTATCTTTATTTCATGCAACATGAAATCTTGTACATAAAAATATATTAAAATATTTATTCTTGTTTTCCGTTCAGTTGGTGTGACCTATGTTGAGGATCTATATTATGTTGGCAATGAGATAAAACATTTTATTTCATAAACTGTAAGCGGTATTCTAGCTATACATTACAGTTACCCAAATAACATAGATGTTTAGTAAATCTTTACAAAACACGATCCTTCTAGTAATGTTATCATTAACATTACTTGTGTCCATTCCTTGCCTTATGATATTATAATTATTATACAAAGTAGGATTGTGTCATCTTTGTATTATAATTGTTTCTTGGTCTCCATTAAGTAAATTATAAAATTATAACTGCACTTCAGTTATATTGGATCCATTTATAATTCTACTTTACCAAGCGGCCCACAAAATATCATTTCTCATTATTAATGAGTGACAATGATGCTCTTGACATATACCATTTTCCCGCACAAGTTATATATAAAGGACTATTACTTTTATCACTACTTGTTGTAAGTAGCTTTTAATAATAATCACGTTATACATCCCTTATGTGAAAAAGATACATGTCTCAATCTTAGAATCAAAGATACGATAAAAACATCAGTGACACAAACACAATCCATATAATGCTTTTATCTATTAGGTATGTCTAATATATGAAACATTTCATATATTCGTGTTATTAAATGATAATCTTTTATCAACGTTTGCAGAACTACAACGTACTTTTAATCAACACGACAGTCTTATATGGCATATTAGTGTTCCTGCTAATATCCAAGACCTGTAAACATTTTAGAGTTGTATATTCATTATATTTAGAGTTTTGTGATTCAAGACCAAGTGCATCTTCTTGAACACATCTAAATATGAATATAGAACTCATGGAACAAGATGTGAATAACATCCAATTCATAAATATAACATAAAAGTAATCAACAAAAGATAACTTTTAGAACACAAATCTAACACCGGACATGGGTCGGGGCGGGTCGGGTCGGATCCGTCCAATTTTTTGAATTTTTTTTCGAATTCTTGAATTTAAAAATACACATTATTTTAATATATATATATATATTTCGATTTTTCTGAAATTTTTTGAATTTTTTTGAATTTTTTTGTATTTTTTTGAATTTTTACACGGATCCACGGGTCGGGCACGGGCGGGTCTTGGGACGAGTCAGGCATGGGTCTACACGGGCACAGGTTTAGATGGGTTTGGGGGATTTGGGGCCAACCCGACCCGTGATAGATCCATGGATCCGGGCGGATCAGGGCACGGGCACGGGCACGGGTTAGGCACGGATCGGGCACGGGCGGGTGGACCCGCCCGAATTTTTTTTAAAGTCTAGATCAAATAAACTTTCATAATTATGCAAATTCAGGTTTCGGGTCATGTCGGTCCAGGTCGGGTCGGATATCGGGTCATGTCGATCCATTTATATTAATTTCACTATATTTGTTTGTACACATTACTTGATTGTGTAGATGCTGGTGATAAGGAGAGTTGTTTCATTCTTACAGTGGTAACCGTAAAAATAATTTCTGATTTTCACTTCATCATTAATTAATAATTAATTCAATTATTAATATTAGTAGGCAATTCAATTATAATTCTAAATTTCCTCAAAACTATATTTGGATTGCAAGGAGACGACACTGCAACGAGATGAACAGAGCTACTTTCTAAGTCCATTGAGAAAGGACACGAGGCAACATTGTATTTAGGAAACATCTGGGATTTTTTACTCTGTGGGCACGCTTCTCAATCCAATGGATTTCCTCACGATGATCATGACTAGTTTTTGACGCCTCAAGAGGAGGTGAGGAAATACATTGGGTGAGGAATATAGTAACCTCCAGAAAAGAGACATGAGCGCTCCATTATAGACTGCACGATAGCACCCTTTGGATGGGAGTTGCTTACGATCTATTGCAGTGCTGCATGCCGGTGGCATTTTGAAAACATTCAACTATGTGGGATCAGTGATAGAATTATTTTTGCATATGTGGTGTACATATTTTGGCATTGTTTGTTATTTTTTTACTGATATTAAGTTGTAGAAAACTTGTAATTAATAAGTGTTATATATATACTTTGTTTGTGTGATACTTGATTAAAATAATTAAATTTTAATGTGAATTTGATGTTGATATGAAAAAAAAATGTTAACAAAGGATAAAATCTTTATGTGAAAAAATGGGTCCTGAGGTTCGAACCCAGATCTTCACAGTCCATAGCATCTTAAACACAGTCCCAATTACCTGTTAAGACTTACAGCTTTCCTATAAATTTCTTATCGTGTTTTTATTTAACATGCATGAATGTCAATACACATTCGTACCTATTCGTAACCCTAATCCCGTCCAAGCCTCAAATATCTCCATCGCTCTCCTCTTTTATATAAACTTTAGCTCATTATTTTTCTCCTCTTCTTTCCCCCCCCCCCACTCATTCTCTCTCCTCCCCACTGTGACGGACATTCCTTTTCCCCTACTTCTTTTCTGAAACACTCATGTTGTTCGAGTCTCGCCTGAAACAGTCTATCACACTGTAGCGTGCTCCTTTTTCAGTCTCTCTTTAAGGGTAGATGGTTTGCTTTGGTCAGATCATGATTCTCTCTATTTACAATCTCTCTTGATGCATTTGATTTGGGATTTGAGGTTATTAAAAGAGAAATAGGGGTGGTGATTTGGAATTATATTCTTTTTAATTTGTGCTTGCTTTTTTATTTGGGATTATTAAGAGAGAAATAGGCGTGCTAGCATAGCATGAAGTAATATGCCCTACTGTCACTCGATTCATAGCGACTGAACGAGGCATGGGAGAAATTGGAAATAAAAGAAGGCGATCCACTCACTTTCTTATGGTATTCTCGAAGAACAATGGAGGTTTGTTGTTCTATATCTTCTCAAGATTTTTTGTGTGAAGTCATGGTATCTTCTCTTGGCCCAATTTTGATTGTTATGTGTTATTTTTGTAGGTTTGTCAAAAAAATTCTGGTCAAAAGTATGCAAATATTCTTATATATTATAAGAGAGTGACTGTTTCTTCAATAAAAAATGACACGAGGCAGCACTGTCACATAAGTATATATGATTTCACTTTCAGTTGAAGCTTCTTCTTCCATTCTCCAACAAACAAGAATATTGAGAGGCAACAACTTAAGGTTTAGGGTTTAGAGAGTGACTGTTTCTTCAAAATCATATTTCTTTCCATCAAGTATTTGGATAGTGTATACTTCACTTGATATCGCAGGTGGTTAATTAATGAGGCATCGAAGGAATTGAAAATTGAAGTACTCTTCTGAGCAAATTGATGCATAATTATGATTTTATTTTCTTCTTTTGGCTTCCAAACTGAAATGGAAAAATTTCTACAAACCTAAAAGAAGATGTTATTTAACCTACTTTTCCTTTGACATTTATTGTGAATTATAGTACCAATTATTTATTTTTTGTCTAAGTTTGTGTGTATGTGTTTTTGTAGGGGTTCTTTACCGAATTAATGAGGCATGAGATGAATTGTAAATGGTAATTGCATAATACAAGGATAGTCATTACTTGATTCGTAGCTAATTAATGAGGCATGGGGGGAATTAGAAATGGTAATTGTATAATACAAGAATAGTCATGATATGGAAGAATATTATAATCCAACTAGATATGTAATTATTTTGTTTTAATTAACGTCATGGATATTATTATTAATTATTTTACTGTTGATTGGTGATGCTTTTGATGTATTGCCTGATCTGGATGCATGTGTAATCATGTTTGATTAGTGTAGATGGCATGATCTGGATGTTTTATTAATTGATGTGTGCAGTAGTATATATATATATATAGAGAGAGAGTTGTGCTACTATGATTTGCAAAGTGCGGCAAAACGCACACTTTGCGATTGTGGAACTATTGGGTCTTTGATCATCATGTTGGCACAAATCACAAATTG
>CAXKVX010004701.1:0-12711 GCA_964058865.1 Eleocharis quinqueflora
ACCACCCATAAATGAAGAAATTCTATCTGAAACACTTCTCGTAGTAGCATAAGATGCTTTGTGGTGTTTTCCTTATTGGCTACCAACCATAATTGAAGTATTCTGATCAGAATCACTCATAAATTATGTACTCGAACATGAAGCGCATAGAGTAGTTTTCAATGCTTCTTTGTGGTGGTTTGGTGAATGGTTACAACATTTAAATGAAGTACTCGATGAAGAAACTCTTCTCGTAGTAAGATATGAGGCATTGTGGAGTTTTCTTGAAAGGATACCACTCCTAAATGAAGTACTTTGATCATAAATACTTCTCATAGTAGGATAAGATGCATTGTGGTGTTTTCTTTACTGATTACCATCCACAAATGAAGTAATCGGATCTGAAAAACTTCTCGTAGTATCATTAGATGCTTTGTGGTGTTTTCTTGATTGGTTACCACCGACAAATGAATTAATCGTATCTGAAACACTTCTCGTATTAGCATAAGATGGTTTGTGGTGTTTTCATTAATGGTTACCACCCATAAATTAAGTACTAGAACATGAAGCACATAGAGTAGTATTATATGCTTCTTCGCGGTTTTTGGGTGAATGGTTACAACATTTAAATGAAGTACTCGAAGAAGAAACTCTTCTCATAGAATTAAATGATGCATTGTGGAGTTTTCTTCAATGGTTACCACTCATAAATGAAGTACTCTGATCATAAATACTTCTAATAGTAGGATAAGTGATTTGTGGTGTTTTCTTTAATGGTTACCACCCATAAATGAAGAAATTCTATCTGTAACACTTCTCGTAGTAGCATAAGATGCTTTGTGGTGTTTTCCTTATTGGCTACCAACCATAATTGAAGTATTATGATCAGAATCACTCATAAATTATGTACTCGAACATGAAGTGCATAGAGTAGTTTTCAATGCTTCTTTGTGGTGGTTTGGTGAATGGTTACAACATTTAAATGAAGTACTCGATGAAGAAACTCTTCTCGTAGTAAGATATGAGGCATTGTGGAGTTTTCTTGAAAGGATACCACTCCTAAATGAAGTACTTTGATCATAAATACTTCTCATAGTAGGATAAGATGCATTGTGGTGTTTTCTTTACTGATTACCATCCACAAATGAAGTAATCGGATCTGAAAAACTTCTCGTAGTATCATTAGATGCTTTGTGGTGTTTTCTTGATTGATTACCACCGACAAATGAATTAATCGTATCTGAAACACTTCTCGTATTAGCATAAGATGGTTTGTGGTGTTTTCATTAATGGTTACCACCCATAAATTAAGTACTAGAACATGAAGCACATAGAGTAGTATTATATGCTTCTTCGCGGTTTTTGGGTGAATGGTTACAACATTTAAATGAAGTACTCGAAGAAGAAACTCTTCTCATAGAATTAAATGATGCATTGTGGAGTTTTCTTCAATGGTTACCACTCATAAATGAAGTACTCTGATCATAAATACTTCTAATAGTAGGATAAGTGATTTGTGGTGTTTTCTTTAATGGTTACCACCCATAAATGAAGAAATTCTATCTGAAACACTTCTCGTAGTAGCATAAGATGCTTTGTGGTGTTTTCCTTATTGGCTACCAACCATAATTGAAGTATTCTGATCAGAATCACTCATAAATTATGTACTCGAACATGAAGCGCATAGAGTAGTTTTCAATGCTTCTTTGTGGTGGTTTGGTGAATGGTTACAACATTTAAATGAAGTACTCGATGAAGAAACTCTTCTCGTAGTAAGATATGAGGCATTGTGGAGTTTTCTTGAAAGGATACCACTCCTAAATGAAGTACTTTGATCATAAATACTTCTCATAGTAGGATAAGATGCATTGTGGTGTTTTCTTTACTGATTACCATCCACAAATGAAGTAATCGGATCTGAAAAACTTCTCGTAGTATCATTAGATGCTTTGTGGTGTTTTCTTGATTGGTTACCACCGACAAATGAATTAATCGTATCTGAAACACTTCTCGTATTAGCATAAGATGGTTTGTGGTGTTTTCATTAATGGTTACCACCCATAAATTAAGTACTAGAACATGAAGCACATAGAGTAGTATTATATGCTTCTTCGCGGTTTTTGGGTGAATGGTTACAACATTTAAATGAAGTACTCGAAGAAGAAACTCTTCTCATAGAATTAAATGATGCATTGTGGAGTTTTCTTCAATGGTTACCACTCATAAATGAAGTACTCTGATCATAAATACTTCTAATAGTAGGATAAGTGATTTGTGGTGTTTTCTTTAATGGTTACCACCCATAAATGAAGAAATTCTATCTGTAACACTTCTCGTAGTAGCATAAGATGCTTTGTGGTGTTTTCCTTATTGGCTACCAACCATAATTGAAGTATTATGATCAGAATCACTCATAAATTATGTACTCGAACATGAAGTGCATAGAGTAGTTTTCAATGCTTCTTTGTGGTGGTTTGGTGAATGGTTACAACATTTAAATGAAGTACTCGATGAAGAAACTCTTCTCGTAGTAAGATATGAGGCATTGTGGAGTTTTCTTGAAAGGATACCACTCCTAAATGAAGTACTTTGATCATAAATACTTCTCATAGTAGGATAAGATGCATTGTGGTGTTTTCTTTACTGATTACCATCCACAAATGAAGTAATCGGATCTGAAAAACTTCTCGTAGTATCATTAGATGCTTTGTGGTGTTTTCTTGATTGATTACCACCGACAAATGAATTAATCGTATCTGAAACACTTCTCGTATTAGCATAAGATGGTTTGTGGTGTTTTCATTAATGGTTACCACCCATAAATTAAGTACTAGAACATGAAGCACATAGAGTAGTATTATATGCTTCTTCGCGGTTTTTGGGTGAATGGTTACAACATTTAAATGAAGTACTCGAAGAAGAAACTCTTCTCATAGAATTAAATGATGCATTGTGGAGTTTTCTTCAATGGTTACCACTCATAAATGAAGTACTCTGATCATAAATACTTCTAATAGTAGGATAAGTGATTTGTGGTGTTTTCTTTAATGGTTACCACCCATAAATGAAGAAATTCTATCTGAAACACTTCTCGTAGTAGCATAAGATGCTTTGTGGTGTTTTCCTTATTGGCTACCAACCATAATTGAAGTATTCTGATCAGAATCACTCATAAATTATGTACTCGAACATGAAGCGCATAGAGTAGTTTTCAATGCTTCTTTGTGGTGGTTTGGTGAATGGTTACAACATTTAAATGAAGTACTCGATGAAGAAACTCTTCTCGTAGTAAGATATGAGGCATTGTGGAGTTTTCTTGAAAGGATACCACTCCTAAATGAAGTACTTTGATCATAAATACTTCTCATAGTAGGATAAGATGCATTGTGGTGTTTTCTTTACTGATTACCATCCACAAATGAAGTAATCGGATCTGAAAAACTTCTCGTAGTATCATTAGATGCTTTGTGGTGTTTTCTTGATTGGTTACCACCGACAAATGAATTAATCGTATCTGAAACACTTCTCGTATTAGCATAAGATGGTTTGTGGTGTTTTCATTAATGGTTACCACCCATAAATTAAGTACTAGAACATGAAGCACATAGAGTAGTATTATATGCTTCTTCGCGGTTTTTGGGTGAATGGTTACAACATTTAAATGAAGTACTCGAAGAAGAAACTCTTCTCATAGAATTAAATGATGCATTGTGGAGTTTTCTTCAATGGTTACCACTCATAAATGAAGTACTCTGATCATAAATACTTCTAATAGTAGGATAAGTGATTTGTGGTGTTTTCTTTAATGGTTACCACCCATAAATGAAGAAATTCTATCTGTAACACTTCTCGTAGTAGCATAAGATGCTTTGTGGTGTTTTCCTTATTGGCTACCAACCATAATTGAAGTATTATGATCAGAATCACTCATAAATTATGTACTCGAACATGAAGTGCATAGAGTAGTTTTCAATGCTTCTTTGTGGTGGTTTGGTGAATGGTTACAACATTTAAATGAAGTACTCGATGAAGAAACTCTTCTCGTAGTAAGATATGAGGCATTGTGGAGTTTTCTTGAAAGGATACCACTCCTAAATGAAGTACTTTGATCATAAATACTTCTCATAGTAGGATAAGATGCATTGTGGTGTTTTCTTTACTGATTACCATCCACAAATGAAGTAATCGGATCTGAAAAACTTCTCGTAGTATCATTAGATGCTTTGTGGTGTTTTCTTGATTGATTACCACCGACAAATGAATTAATCGTATCTGAAACACTTCTCGTATTAGCATAAGATGGTTTGTGGTGTTTTCATTAATGGTTACCACCCATAAATTAAGTACTAGAACATGAAGCACATAGAGTAGTATTATATGCTTCTTCGCGGTTTTTGGGTGAATGGTTACAACATTTAAATGAAGTACTCGAAGAAGAAACTCTTCTCATAGAATTAAATGATGCATTGTGGAGTTTTCTTCAATGGTTACCACTCATAAATGAAGTACTCTGATCATAAATACTTCTAATAGTAGGATAAGTGATTTGTGGTGTTTTCTTTAATGGTTACCACCCATAAATGAAGAAATTCTATCTGAAACACTTCTCGTAGTAGCATAAGATGCTTTGTGGTGTTTTCCTTATTGGCTACCAACCATAATTGAAGTATTCTGATCAGAATCACTCATAAATTATGTACTCGAACATGAAGCGCATAGAGTAGTTTTCAATGCTTCTTTGTGGTGGTTTGGTGAATGGTTACAACATTTAAATGAAGTACTCGATGAAGAAACTCTTCTCGTAGTAAGATATGAGGCATTGTGGAGTTTTCTTGAAAGGATACCACTCCTAAATGAAGTACTTTGATCATAAATACTTCTCATAGTAGGATAAGATGCATTGTGGTGTTTTCTTTACTGATTACCATCCACAAATGAAGTAATCGGATCTGAAAAACTTCTCGTAGTATCATTAGATGCTTTGTGGTGTTTTCTTGATTGGTTACCACCGACAAATGAATTAATCGTATCTGAAACACTTCTCGTATTAGCATAAGATGGTTTGTGGTGTTTTCATTAATGGTTACCACCCATAAATTAAGTACTAGAACATGAAGCACATAGAGTAGTATTATATGCTTCTTCGCGGTTTTTGGGTGAATGGTTACAACATTTAAATGAAGTACTCGAAGAAGAAACTCTTCTCATAGAATTAAATGATGCATTGTGGAGTTTTCTTCAATGGTTACCACTCATAAATGAAGTACTCTGATCATAAATACTTCTAATAGTAGGATAAGTGATTTGTGGTGTTTTCTTTAATGGTTACCACCCATAAATGAAGAAATTCTATCTGTAACACTTCTCGTAGTAGCATAAGATGCTTTGTGGTGTTTTCCTTATTGGCTACCAACCATAATTGAAGTATTATGATCAGAATCACTCATAAATTATGTACTCGAACATGAAGTGCATAGAGTAGTTTTCAATGCTTCTTTGTGGTGGTTTGGTGAATGGTTACAACATTTAAATGAAGTACTCGATGAAGAAACTCTTCTCGTAGTAAGATATGAGGCATTGTGGAGTTTTCTTGAAAGGATACCACTCCTAAATGAAGTACTTTGATCATAAATACTTCTCATAGTAGGATAAGATGCATTGTGGTGTTTTCTTTACTGATTACCATCCACAAATGAAGTAATCGGATCTGAAAAACTTCTCGTAGTATCATTAGATGCTTTGTGGTGTTTTCTTGATTGATTACCACCGACAAATGAATTAATCGTATCTGAAACACTTCTCGTATTAGCATAAGATGGTTTGTGGTGTTTTCATTAATGGTTACCACCCATAAATTAAGTACTAGAACATGAAGCACATAGAGTAGTATTATATGCTTCTTCGCGGTTTTTGGGTGAATGGTTACAACATTTAAATGAAGTACTCGAAGAAGAAACTCTTCTCATAGAATTAAATGATGCATTGTGGAGTTTTCTTCAATGGTTACCACTCATAAATGAAGTACTCTGATCATAAATACTTCTAATAGTAGGATAAGTGATTTGTGGTGTTTTCTTTAATGGTTACCACCCATAAATGAAGAAATTCTATCTGAAACACTTCTCGTAGTAGCATAAGATGCTTTGTGGTGTTTTCCTTATTGGCTACCAACCATAATTGAAGTATTCTGATCAGAATCACTCATAAATTATGTACTCGAACATGAAGCGCATAGAGTAGTTTTCAATGCTTCTTTGTGGTGGTTTGGTGAATGGTTACAACATTTAAATGAAGTACTCGATGAAGAAACTCTTCTCGTAGTAAGATATGAGGCATTGTGGAGTTTTCTTGAAAGGATACCACTCCTAAATGAAGTACTTTGATCATAAATACTTCTCATAGTAGGATAAGATGCATTGTGGTGTTTTCTTTACTGATTACCATCCACAAATGAAGTAATCGGATCTGAAAAACTTCTCGTAGTATCATTAGATGCTTTGTGGTGTTTTCTTGATTGGTTACCACCGACAAATGAATTAATCGTATCTGAAACACTTCTCGTATTAGCATAAGATGGTTTGTGGTGTTTTCATTAATGGTTACCACCCATAAATTAAGTACTAGAACATGAAGCACATAGAGTAGTATTATATGCTTCTTCGCGGTTTTTGGGTGAATGGTTACAACATTTAAATGAAGTACTCGAAGAAGAAACTCTTCTCATAGAATTAAATGATGCATTGTGGAGTTTTCTTCAATGGTTACCACTCATAAATGAAGTACTCTGATCATAAATACTTCTAATAGTAGGATAAGTGATTTGTGGTGTTTTCTTTAATGGTTACCACCCATAAATGAAGAAATTCTATCTGTAACACTTCTCGTAGTAGCATAAGATGCTTTGTGGTGTTTTCCTTATTGGCTACCAACCATAATTGAAGTATTATGATCAGAATCACTCATAAATTATGTACTCGAACATGAAGTGCATAGAGTAGTTTTCAATGCTTCTTTGTGGTGGTTTGGTGAATGGTTACAACATTTAAATGAAGTACTCGATGAAGAAACTCTTCTCGTAGTAAGATATGAGGCATTGTGGAGTTTTCTTGAAAGGATACCACTCCTAAATGAAGTACTTTGATCATAAATACTTCTCATAGTAGGATAAGATGCATTGTGGTGTTTTCTTTACTGATTACCATCCACAAATGAAGTAATCGGATCTGAAAAACTTCTCGTAGTATCATTAGATGCTTTGTGGTGTTTTCTTGATTGATTACCACCGACAAATGAATTAATCGTATCTGAAACACTTCTCGTATTAGCATAAGATGGTTTGTGGTGTTTTCATTAATGGTTACCACCCATAAATTAAGTACTAGAACATGAAGCACATAGAGTAGTATTATATGCTTCTTCGCGGTTTTTGGGTGAATGGTTACAACATTTAAATGAAGTACTCGAAGAAGAAACTCTTCTCATAGAATTAAATGATGCATTGTGGAGTTTTCTTCAATGGTTACCACTCATAAATGAAGTACTCTGATCATAAATACTTCTAATAGTAGGATAAGTGATTTGTGGTGTTTTCTTTAATGGTTACCACCCATAAATGAAGAAATTCTATCTGAAACACTTCTCGTAGTAGCATAAGATGCTTTGTGGTGTTTTCCTTATTGGCTACCAACCATAATTGAAGTATTCTGATCAGAATCACTCATAAATTATGTACTCGAACATGAAGCGCATAGAGTAGTTTTCAATGCTTCTTTGTGGTGGTTTGGTGAATGGTTACAACATTTAAATGAAGTACTCGATGAAGAAACTCTTCTCGTAGTAAGATATGAGGCATTGTGGAGTTTTCTTGAAAGGATACCACTCCTAAATGAAGTACTTTGATCATAAATACTTCTCATAGTAGGATAAGATGCATTGTGGTGTTTTCTTTACTGATTACCATCCACAAATGAAGTAATCGGATCTGAAAAACTTCTCGTAGTATCATTAGATGCTTTGTGGTGTTTTCTTGATTGGTTACCACCGACAAATGAATTAATCGTATCTGAAACACTTCTCGTATTAGCATAAGATGGTTTGTGGTGTTTTCATTAATGGTTACCACCCATAAATTAAGTACTAGAACATGAAGCACATAGAGTAGTATTATATGCTTCTTCGCGGTTTTTGGGTGAATGGTTACAACATTTAAATGAAGTACTCGAAGAAGAAACTCTTCTCATAGAATTAAATGATGCATTGTGGAGTTTTCTTCAATGGTTACCACTCATAAATGAAGTACTCTGATCATAAATACTTCTAATAGTAGGATAAGTGATTTGTGGTGTTTTCTTTAATGGTTACCACCCATAAATGAAGAAATTCTATCTGTAACACTTCTCGTAGTAGCATAAGATGCTTTGTGGTGTTTTCCTTATTGGCTACCAACCATAATTGAAGTATTATGATCAGAATCACTCATAAATTATGTACTCGAACATGAAGTGCATAGAGTAGTTTTCAATGCTTCTTTGTGGTGGTTTGGTGAATGGTTACAACATTTAAATGAAGTACTCGATGAAGAAACTCTTCTCGTAGTAAGATATGAGGCATTGTGGAGTTTTCTTGAAAGGATACCACTCCTAAATGAAGTACTTTGATCATAAATACTTCTCATAGTAGGATAAGATGCATTGTGGTGTTTTCTTTACTGATTACCATCCACAAATGAAGTAATCGGATCTGAAAAACTTCTCGTAGTATCATTAGATGCTTTGTGGTGTTTTCTTGATTGATTACCACCGACAAATGAATTAATCGTATCTGAAACACTTCTCGTATTAGCATAAGATGGTTTGTGGTGTTTTCATTAATGGTTACCACCCATAAATTAAGTACTAGAACATGAAGCACATAGAGTAGTATTATATGCTTCTTCGCGGTTTTTGGGTGAATGGTTACAACATTTAAATGAAGTACTCGAAGAAGAAACTCTTCTCATAGAATTAAATGATGCATTGTGGAGTTTTCTTCAATGGTTACCACTCATAAATGAAGTACTCTGATCATAAATACTTCTAATAGTAGGATAAGTGATTTGTGGTGTTTTCTTTAATGGTTACCACCCATAAATGAAGAAATTCTATCTGAAACACTTCTCGTAGTAGCATAAGATGCTTTGTGGTGTTTTCCTTATTGGCTACCAACCATAATTGAAGTATTCTGATCAGAATCACTCATAAATTATGTACTCGAACATGAAGCGCATAGAGTAGTTTTCAATGCTTCTTTGTGGTGGTTTGGTGAATGGTTACAACATTTAAATGAAGTACTCGATGAAGAAACTCTTCTCGTAGTAAGATATGAGGCATTGTGGAGTTTTCTTGAAAGGATACCACTCCTAAATGAAGTACTTTGATCATAAATACTTCTCATAGTAGGATAAGATGCATTGTGGTGTTTTCTTTACTGATTACCATCCACAAATGAAGTAATCGGATCTGAAAAACTTCTCGTAGTATCATTAGATGCTTTGTGGTGTTTTCTTGATTGGTTACCACCGACAAATGAATTAATCGTATCTGAAACACTTCTCGTATTAGCATAAGATGGTTTGTGGTGTTTTCATTAATGGTTACCACCCATAAATTAAGTACTAGAACATGAAGCACATAGAGTAGTATTATATGCTTCTTCGCGGTTTTTGGGTGAATGGTTACAACATTTAAATGAAGTACTCGAAGAAGAAACTCTTCTCATAGAATTAAATGATGCATTGTGGAGTTTTCTTCAATGGTTACCACTCATAAATGAAGTACTCTGATCATAAATACTTCTAATAGTAGGATAAGTGATTTGTGGTGTTTTCTTTAATGGTTACCACCCATAAATGAAGAAATTCTATCTGTAACACTTCTCGTAGTAGCATAAGATGCTTTGTGGTGTTTTCCTTATTGGCTACCAACCATAATTGAAGTATTATGATCAGAATCACTCATAAATTATGTACTCGAACATGAAGTGCATAGAGTAGTTTTCAATGCTTCTTTGTGGTGGTTTGGTGAATGGTTACAACATTTAAATGAAGTACTCGATGAAGAAACTCTTCTCGTAGTAAGATATGAGGCATTGTGGAGTTTTCTTGAAAGGATACCACTCCTAAATGAAGTACTTTGATCATAAATACTTCTCATAGTAGGATAAGATGCATTGTGGTGTTTTCTTTACTGATTACCATCCACAAATGAAGTAATCGGATCTGAAAAACTTCTCGTAGTATCATTAGATGCTTTGTGGTGTTTTCTTGATTGATTACCACCGACAAATGAATTAATCGTATCTGAAACACTTCTCGTATTAGCATAAGATGGTTTGTGGTGTTTTCATTAATGGTTACCACCCATAAATTAAGTACTAGAACATGAAGCACATAGAGTAGTATTATATGCTTCTTCGCGGTTTTTGGGTGAATGGTTACAACATTTAAATGAAGTACTCGAAGAAGAAACTCTTCTCATAGAATTAAATGATGCATTGTGGAGTTTTCTTCAATGGTTACCACTCATAAATGAAGTACTCTGATCATAAATACTTCTAATAGTAGGATAAGTGATTTGTGGTGTTTTCTTTAATGGTTACCACCCATAAATGAAGAAATTCTATCTGAAACACTTCTCGTAGTAGCATAAGATGCTTTGTGGTGTTTTCCTTATTGGCTACCAACCATAATTGAAGTATTCTGATCAGAATCACTCATAAATTATGTACTCGAACATGAAGCGCATAGAGTAGTTTTCAATGCTTCTTTGTGGTGGTTTGGTGAATGGTTACAACATTTAAATGAAGTACTCGATGAAGAAACTCTTCTCGTAGTAAGATATGAGGCATTGTGGAGTTTTCTTGAAAGGATACCACTCCTAAATGAAGTACTTTGATCATAAATACTTCTCATAGTAGGATAAGATGCATTGTGGTGTTTTCTTTACTGATTACCATCCACAAATGAAGTAATCGGATCTGAAAAACTTCTCGTAGTATCATTAGATGCTTTGTGGTGTTTTCTTGATTGGTTACCACCGACAAATGAATTAATCGTATCTGAAACACTTCTCGTATTAGCATAAGATGGTTTGTGGTGTTTTCATTAATGGTTACCACCCATAAATTAAGTACTAGAACATGAAGCACATAGAGTAGTATTATATGCTTCTTCGCGGTTTTTGGGTGAATGGTTACAACATTTAAATGAAGTACTCGAAGAAGAAACTCTTCTCATAGAATTAAATGATGCATTGTGGAGTTTTCTTCAATGGTTACCACTCATAAATGAAGTACTCTGATCATAAATACTTCTAATAGTAGGATAAGTGATTTGTGGTGTTTTCTTTAATGGTTACCACCCATAAATGAAGAAATTCTATCTGTAACACTTCTCGTAGTAGCATAAGATGCTTTGTGGTGTTTTCCTTATTGGCTACCAACCATAATTGAAGTATTATGATCAGAATCACTCATAAATTATGTACTCGAACATGAAGTGCATAGAGTAGTTTTCAATGCTTCTTTGTGGTGGTTTGGTGAATGGTTACAACATTTAAATGAAGTACTCGATGAAGAAACTCTTCTCGTAGTAAGATATGAGGCATTGTGGAGTTTTCTTGAAAGGATACCACTCCTAAATGAAGTACTTTGATCATAAATACTTCTCATAGTAGGATAAGATGCATTGTGGTGTTTTCTTTACTGATTACCATCCACAAATGAAGTAATCGGATCTGAAAAACTTCTCGTAGTATCATTAGATGCTTTGTGGTGTTTTCTTGATTGATTACCACCGACAAATGAATTAATCGTATCTGAAACACTTCTCGTATTAGCATAAGATGGTTTGTGGTGTTTTCATTAATGGTTACCACCCATAAATTAAGTACTAGAACATGAAGCACATAGAGTAGTATTATATGCTTCTTCGCGGTTTTTGGGTGAATGGTTACAACATTTAAATGAAGTACTCGAAGAAGAAACTCTTCTCATAGAATTAAATGATGCATTGTGGAGTTTTCTTCAATGGTTACCACTCATAAATGAAGTACTCTGATCATAAATACTTCTAATAGTAGGATAAGTGATTTGTGGTGTTTTCTTTAATGGTTACCACCCATAAATGAAGAAATTCTATCTGAAACACTTCTCGTAGTAGCATAAGATGCTTTGTGGTGTTTTCCTTATTGGCTACCAACCATAATTGAAGTATTCTGATCAGAATCACTCATAAATTATGTACTCGAACATGAAGCGCATAGAGTAGTTTTCAATGCTTCTTTGTGGTGGTTTGGTGAATGGTTACAACATTTAAATGAAGTACTCGATGAAGAAACTCTTCTCGTAGTAAGATATGAGGCATTGTGGAGTTTTCTTGAAAGGATACCACTCCTAAATGAAGTACTTTGATCATAAATACTTCTCATAGTAGGATAAGATGCATTGTGGTGTTTTCTTTACTGATTACCATCCACAAATGAAGTAATCGGATCTGAAAAACTTCTCGTAGTATCATTAGATGCTTTGTGGTGTTTTCTTGATTGGTTACCACCGACAAATGAATTAATCGTATCTGAAACACTTCTCGTATTAACATAAGATGGTTTGTGGTGTTTTCATTAATGGTTACCACCCATAAATTAAGTACTAGAACATGAAGCACATAGAGTAGTATTATATGCTTCTTCGCGGTTT
>CAXKVX010004702.1:0-34490 GCA_964058865.1 Eleocharis quinqueflora
ATGATGGTTTAGATAGAATCTCATGGAATTCATATCTTGTATGTATATGACGGTTATAATACAGTGGGTAACATATCTGACATTGATACAGTGGTGAAATAAAGTCTCAAGTGTAAGGTACAAATAGAATCTCAGAATAGCACACAAATCGAAACCGAGGGTGCAGAAAATCATGGTATGCGAAGTTACCACTTTCTTTAAAATCTTGTTCTATTGTTCAATGGTGTTTATAATATAGCTTTTCTCTTTTAGGAAAAACCATCCAATTCTAACTTTCTAAGTCATGACGAATAAAAAGAAATATAGCTTTTTTTTTGGTGGCAAGTCCTATGCATATCTCCATGTTCTTCTCTAACATATTTTAAATGTTTCTCTTTCCTCTGGGTTTCTTATACTTCAGAAGCCAAAATGCTAGTCGCATTTAACCCTACCTACATCAAAACCTTTATGACATCTTAAAATCGTGTTCTACTGTTCAATGCTGTTTGTAATTTAGCTTTTATCTTTTAGGAAAATTCTTCCAATCCTAAGTCATAACGAATAAAAGGAAATTTATCCTTTTTTGTGGCAATTCCTATGCATATCTCAATATTATTCTCTAACATATTTTACATGTCTCTCTCTCTCTCTCTCTCTCTGCTGCCTTTCTTATACTTTCAGAAGTTCAATGCTAGTCATATTTAACCCTACCTGCCTCAAAAGTCTTTATGACATCTTAAATGCTACCTAATACGATTAAGTTATATTTACACTTTCTTTTCTGCTGTTTGGCAATGTGTATTATTTGGCTGTATCAGATGCTTGCGGTGTGGCATCACGCAGATTGGAACTCCTCACATGCGCCGGGGTCCTGATGGACCGCGGACTCTTTGCAATGCATGTGGCATTGCCTGGCGAAAGGTGTGCTGTAGTTCTTTCCTTGTTATTATTTTATGTTGGATTCTATACCCTATACTTTTCTTCTGCTTGATTCTTTTACGAATTGGATTCCATGTTTGTGTTAGCACCAAGCCTGATAGGACTGAATCAAAAACAAAATAATTTGACAATCTTGGCAATCGTCGTATACATGGTACGAAATCCAACATTTTGTGGATGTATCACGAATGATGGGTATAAACTTAGTTTTTGGTATTGAAACTTCTTGTTGGATTGATTTAAGAAATGTTGTCAAGATCTCCATATTGTGCCTGTCAAGGGATCTTCCACGCAGAACTAGATAGATAAAGAAATTAGTATGTAATATCATAGTATGTGTTTACCTTCACATGCTTTTCTGTTTTCTAAATACTATCTTTTTGTCATGCTCTGCTCTGTCTTTCTTAAATGATAAGTGTATAATTCACATATTTGATCTTGTTGCAAAATAATAGGGCAAGATAAGAAAGAGAATCGGCAGTCCTGTCACTCCTGATGAGACCTCCCTATCAAAACTTCTTCCAGAGTTTGGCATGGAGTTTGAGACGGAAGACAGGGCCTATGAGTTCTACAACCGGTATGCGGGTCATGTAGGCTTTAGTGTTCGTAAATCTACTTCTCGGAAAGACAAGGCCTCCACTGAGCGCGTCATCAATGTCCGCTGCTTTGTCTGCTCTCGTGAGGGCTACAACAAGGACAAGAAATCCCTTGAAGCCAAGAAGCCCCGTCTTGAGACTCGCATCGGCTGCCCGGCCCGCATGGTTATTAAGCTGATTGAGGGGACCCGCTACCGTGTCACTGATTTTAAAGCAGATCATAACCACCAGCTGGCTCCACCAAGTACCATGCACATGTTGCGCTCACAGAGGGTTCTTATGGAGTATCAACCAGGAAATGATTCGGGTGAGCTTTCGGATGAAGGGACAGGTCATTCTGTTGGTCCCACCCCAATTAAGACTTTACCACCGCCAGTTACCCGGCCAGTGGGGCCGATAAGGACTGTTAATTTCCTCCCAGCTGAGTATTCTAACTACCTACCGTCAAAACGGTCAATTCCTATACAGATGGGAGATGGGATGGCGATTTTGAAGTATTTGCAGAGTATGCTGCTCGATAACCCAACCTTTTTTTATGCAATTCAGGTTGATGAGGAGGATAGACTGACAAACTTTTTCTGGGCTGATACAAAATCATGTAACGACTTTAGTTCCTTCGGGGATGTGCTCTGTTTGGACACTACTCACAACATTAATGGATATGACCGCCCATTAGCACTGTTTCTGGGTGTTAATCACCACAAACAAACCATAATTTTTGGCTCTGCATTACTCTATGATGAGTCTTATGAATCCTACAAGTGGTTGTTTGATACCTTCAAGATTACTATGCATGGGAAGCAACCTAATACTGCATTTACTGACATGTCACTGCAGATTAGTGCAGCCATGACAGCATCTTGGCCCGGTACGACTCACCGTGTCTGTCCCTGGCATGTGTATCAGAACTCACTCAAGAAGATTAGTCACGTATTCCAGAGCTCGAAAACCTTTAATAAGGAGTTCTGCCGGTGTCTATTCGAGTCAGAGGATGAGGAAGATTTTCTATTTGGTTGGAGGTCTTTGTTAGAGAAATATGATCTGAGGCACAATGAGTGGTTAATCAAGCTGTATGATGAGAGAGATAAGTGGGCTCTGGCATATGGCCGCCACATATTCTCGGCTGATATAACTACCTCCTTACAATGTGACAGTCTTACGAATACTCTAAAAAAGTATCTTAACCCACAAATGGATCTTCTGTCTTTCTTTAAACACTATGAAAGGGTGGTAGATGAGCACAGATATGCTGAGTTGCAAGCTGATTTTTATGCAAGTCAGAGTCTTCCCAGAATCCCACCAGCCAAGCTCCTCAAACAGGCAGCAAATATATATACTCCAGTGGTGTTTGATGTGTTTAGGAAGGAGTTTGACATGTTCATGGACTCAGTACTGTACACCACCTGTGAGGTAGGGACAATCTCCGAGTACCGAGTTGCAGTTGCAGAGCGGCCCAAAGAGCACTTTGTGAGATACAATGCAACTGATTGTTCGGCACTGTGTAGTTGTAGAAAGTACGAGTTTATGGGAATCCAATGCTGCCATGTGCTGAAGGTGCTTGATTTCAAAAACATAAAGGAGCTGCCTCAGAAATACTTTTTGAAGAGATGGAGCAAGGATGCAAGATCTGGAGAAAACCAGGGGAATAGGTCCCAGGTAATTTTGAACTAAACTAAATAGAGATTTATTTAAGGATTGACCCTCCGTTTATACTATAAGGTCAAGTTTGAATGGTTGAAGTAAAATGCATTACGATTGGATTATTTTCATAGTTCGCAGTTCAACTGGGTGAGAGTGAGGACAGTTGCTGACTTGAGGCTTAATTTCCCAGCTGAGGTTCAATTGGGTTGAAATTGAATTAAGGCTGCATTGCACAATTGAGGCTATTTGACACTTATTTGGGTTTAAACTGAATTAAGGCTGCATTGCACACTTGAGTCTATTTGACACTTATTTGGGTTAAAATGGGGATTACTCGTACAAATGCTTACTGGTGCTTATTTGATGCTTACTCCAGGATTCATTTGAGCCTTCCTTGAAAGATCAAATGTTTATAGAGTTTGGAGCATATATCATTTAGTATTTGCTAAAGCAATATGGTTGGCCACTACTTGTGTGTATAAAAATGTCAAGCAGTAATGTTACTTGTGTTTCAATAAGAAATATGGTTTGTGTTTACAGAATCCTATGCTAATAAACAATAATTTTTGTGTGCATTGTTTACAGGATTCTCCAGTTGTGAACATGCACCATGCCTTTCTTGGTTCCACCTAAATTCAGGTTGACCATTTGTGAACCAAGTGTTGTATATGCCTTTTTGTTCTTAATAACTGCAATGCTGATTTTATATGCATAATTCGGAAGGTATCTGATCATGACAATAAAAGCTTCCCACTGTTGATGCCTCTTACACATAAAATAACTGAAAAGTTGTTTTGGTTATTTTGCAGGAGCATATCAAGGTCTGACAAAGGATTATATTGCAAATGCTTGATCTTAGATGGACTTGTGAACAAAATTGTTACTAGTTGTCCAGGACAATCTAATTTGAATAATTTTATTTTAGAAAGATTTAATTGAAGATATTGCTTATCTAATATTGTTGATGATTCTTTTTTCTTATTGGATCCCACTACTAGTTTGTGTTAGGAATTTGCTTAGGTATTGTGCAGAAGATTTGGTTGTCAAGTAAATTTTCTGTCAGATATTTAAGCTTGCTTATATCAACTTGGATGTTTTAGGCACTATTTCAACTGTTCTTCCTTCGTGCTTGTGCGCATGTGTGGGAGTGTCTTATGAGAGGAGAGGAACAACCAGGTCCATTACACTACATTTTATTGCATAAGAAGAATTATCCTGAATAGTAAACCGAATTTGGTAGTTGATTACAACTGATGTTAACTATAATGTTTCCTTTCTTTAGGAATTAGGATAGAGGGTAGGAGTGAAATGGGAGGAAAATTTTGTTTACAAGTCACTTTTGTTTTGGTTGATATTAATACGGAACATATTTTGTTACTTCTCAAAATCGATGTGTACTAAAAGAAAACGAGACTAATACATTCAAAGAATAAAATGTTGTAATGATCTCAATTTTTGTGTGTCTAGTATAAAAAATAAGAGAGATCTAATGTCAATGTCTATTGTTGTCGATTGTGTCTATATTTTTTAATCTGACTTTATATTTTTTAGATGTGAATCGTTATGCATTGTGAACCATCGTAATTATACGTGTATAAAAATTGTGAAATTTTTTTTTGTTTCGATAGCCATCAAGAAAGTTCGCATCAGGACTATCTTTTTTAAAAGGAGATATTTTTTTGCCACTAGTCTTCACTATTATTTGGATTTAGCCATTTAGGACAAGTTTTTATTATGGATCCAATCTTGTCAGCTTGTATTGGTGAATTAAGATAACCAAATATACTCTTTTTCTGATGGTGAACTCTTTTTCATGTCAAACAGTGACAAAATGTCACTCGACCTGATACATGTCAAACTGTTGTAGGTGACAAAATCTCACTCATTTAATTCGAATTTAAGCAAAGAAAAATTTTCTTAAATCATTTCTTGACAAAGATGGCTTCTTCCGGTGTCAAAATTTCTGAAGTTATTTATTCTTTATTTGTGCTTTCATTGAACGCTAGCAACATGGACAGCAAGAAGGCACTTAATGAAAAAAAATGGAAAAATAAAACCAACCAATAGACGTACTCCCGTACAGCCATTAACCGGATGATATTTGAGAACGAACTCTCAAATGTACTCCAAATATTGGAGAAGAAACAAAATTAGGATTCTCAAAATTGCACACAATATTGCTGTGCATTTCTACTCTAGGAAAAATTATGAAAACAAAATCCTATGTGGAAAATACTTAGTTATGTTTACCACAGATTAACATAAATTCATTATGAATATGGGAGTTGTTCCGGTGGCACGAAAGAGCCCCAAGTAGCCCCTGGCATTGATGGGTCCCATGCCATGAACTCATTGACAGATCCGAGGTTGAGCATTGCTGGCTGATCAGGATGCTGTTCATTTGCTGGTACAGTCGTATCAGGAACATCCAAATCTCTGTCAGATCAAATATCCACATGCTAACAATTTAGAACATCTAAATCAAACAAAACAATGTATATTCCACACTAATGACTGAGAATATTTACACAATAAAGTGTGAATTTACCGAAGGTACATCATGCATGGGTCAGTGGGTTCAAGGCCATTTGTCGGGTTTGTCAAAACCTCAGCTTTCAATTGTAATCCCTCAACCTCTTCGGCTTCTTGCACACTCAGTCCCTCTAGTTGCAGCTGCAAGTAGGCCCCATCGGCTTGCGGTTGCATGTAGAACCCATCTTGTGGGGGTTGCATGTAAAACCCGTCTTGTTGTGGTTGCATATAGGTTTCCTCAAGCTTCATGTTTAACACTTCCTGTTGTGGTTGGAGAAAGGCTCCGTTTAGGTTTGGTACGCTAGATGAAGATGATTCATCGGGACTGATACATTTCTGTAGCAATATATTCTGACATGCAAAAGACCAAACACAACCTCATTACAACTACCAACTTGACCAGCAAAAGTTTTTTCTGATGCATTTAATAAAACTGAAGAAACATATCGTATACTCTGGCTCTCTGCCAAAGTGATCATACACTAGTACAAAAAAATTCTGATACTGTTTACTTTAAAAAAAGTTTGGTTATTTACCTTCCTTTCAGTGGTCTGGGCAAGGATCCTCATAAGCACTCTTTCACGCTCTTCGAAATATATCGGAGACATAGGTGCCTCTTTCTGTTGCTCCGGGTCGATAAAGAAAAATCTTATGCACGTAAAATGGAAAATTTAATTATTCTTTTATTACAAATTTAATAGACCAATTATGATAAATCAAACTAACCTTACGTACTGTTGGAGGCAATGGAGATGTTGTTGATGCCTAGCTAACTCCGAACTGAGCTCCTGTAAAAATAACACAAAGTTCTGAAGAAAAATGTTGGCCAACTTGCACAAAATATTCCATTATTCATTTAAGAAGTTGCATAACCGTGCTTGTAATTGATAAACATTGAATAACCATTTTAATGAAGTGCAAGTCAATTTGTACACCATGGTGATTTTCAAATAAATGTTGAGAGGAATAAGTACCTCATGATCAGAGCTGGCCTCAGAAGAACTAGAGCTGGTATCATTAAAGAAAGGTGCATTAGTTAAAATTACTGAACAAATAAAAAAGAACATATAAAGGCAAATATTACACTAGTTATTACTCAATAACATTGTGTGCGTAATGGGACCAAGTTGGAACTGTTCTGGTATTAGGAGGTTTCTTATGTGACTTATGGCTACAATTAATGTTCAAGTAAATGTTATTATCTGAACAAAAATAAAGAAAAAGAAATATGGTGTATAAAACAAACTACCAGCAATCGACCAGGCCAGCATGACAGACTGTATTTGGTATTTTCATTCGTAACAACTACAGCATGCGACGCTTGTGAATTTTGACATTTTCTTTCCAATTTGTTTCCTAAATTACTCCCTTCAAAGCAAAATGTTTGAACAAAAAAATTATCATGTACCTGGATGCAGCTTGCTGCGCGGCCATATCATTTTCGCCTTTAAGCCTACCAAGCATCTCTAGTAGATTCTACATTATTATTATGCAGTAACTCATGTTTAGTTTTTTGAGAAACATTTGTGTAAAATTTTGAGTAGAAAGCTGATTAGAAGGGCAAAAGAAGGCTCTTACTGCTTGGTTTTCAATGCGCTTGCTGCTGAGATTAAGATCACAAAAGGACGAAAAAAACACAAAGTTTTCATTAGTAAAGATTGATAAAGTTTGTTGGAAGATAAAATTATAAAATATGATGTTGAAGAGTTTTGAAAAAAAATGTAAAATAAAATTAAGCATATAGTACCCTCTATCATGATCTGGGAGGTTGATATATCTTGAAAGCACATCTTCGATCCTAACATATGTAAAATATGTTATTGCTAGAAACACAAAAATGACACAAATTAATGTTGGTGTTCAGTAATATAATTTTTCACATATATATGTATGATCTCATGTTACTTCCACTATGTGCTTAATCATATTCATCCTTAAATTGGAAAACCTGAATCCCAATTTATGATGTACATTAAGTGCATATTAGAAATTTTCATAGTTCACAATATGTATATATATAACGCCCAAAAAATAAAATTTGAAAGTTTAATAGAAAATGTTTTTTTCAGAAGAATCTGATTGAAATTTGAAATGATTTCATGCACCAAAAAAGGCCCAAAATGAATTTAATGAGATGAGAAAATATCAGATATATATTGTATATCGCCCAATTTGAAAAATTGATCAAGAACATGAATACTTGAGAGAGAAACCTTCTTCTGGCAGAGAACTGGCTGAGCTTCCCAGAGGGAGAGAACATAATTAGAGCAACCTCGACATCGCACAACACTGCTAATTCATAGGCCTTCTTGATCAAACCGCTACGCCTCTTGGAGAAAGTCACTTGACGAGAGGTGGTGTTGCCGATTCTGACAATCGGTACCTTCACCCTTCCCATCTATTCCTTTTAATAATTTATTTAATTCCAGAGATTCTGTACGTGGATGAATTATCAAGTATTGTATGATGATCTGAGAAAGAGAGTAGGAGTACGAGGAAGAAATGAGTTAGAATGGAGAATTAGAGGAGAAAGAGGGGAAGGTATATAAGAGAAGGCATGCAGAGGAGAGAGAGATAGGGAGAAACGAGAGATGCAGAGAAGAAATAGGAGAAAAGAGCGCGTAGAGTTAGTTTCAAAAGGTGAAGCCATTAATCAACACAACAAAACACATTGAATCATCTAACTAGTGTCTAAGCTCACGCAGTTAAAGACTTGCTTTAGCAATGGATACTATATATGGTTTTCCCATAAATTCAGGCGGTTTTAGTGGGATTTGTTTCTTTCGCAGCTTGACACCCAAGAATTTAAAACTTCTCTTCTTTTTTTTTTTATTTTTTATAAAATCTTGTTTAACAAAATATGACAAAAAAGTCAGGTTAATTTATTTATGTTATATCGCGTGTATTGATATAATGATATGCAACAGCAAGTCAACAAATAATGTTCAACCTAATTGATTCGGCGTTGGTTCTCTATGACCTATATAGTGGAATAAGTTACTGAAATTAATCCTTTGAAACATCATCATGTAATTATTATATATCCTCATTAACATTACCACCACTTAGAAATCAGAGACGGGCAACTCAACAACAAGATTGGGATCTACTAGTTCATGCAACTCTTTGGTCAATATGAAAGGAGCGTAACAGACGAATCTTTTCGTCAATCTCAAGACCTCTAAATCTTTTAGCTTTTGAGATCATTGCGGAGAAGGATAAATGGATAGCGACTACGACATGGCGATTAGAATAGTTTCAAAATTGCTATCTCGTAGGGTGTAATACTTTTTTTTTCATGTAATTAACAATAAATTGTTAATGAAATCTAAGTAGGCTAAACCTACTTTCCTAAAAAAAAACATTACCACCACTTAATGTTGTTTGTATATGTCGTTATTGGCATCATTATTTGTCATTTTGAACGAAATTTGGATTGTCTTCTCAGTTGAAAAATCTTGTATAAAACAAAAAAATGAAACGCATAAATTTGTCCAGAAATTTCTGAAGCAGCGAACTTTAAGTTTCCCGTGCTTGTTCTTGGGCCCAAATCTGACCGCTTTGATTCCAAAGTACAAATTTTAGAGTATCTTTATTTCTGAAACTCATATAGTTTCTAAATAATTATCACATAAGTTTAGAAATTATTAGCTTCTAAACTCTACATTTTTAACTATAACTAGAGTTTTTTAATTGTCACATCAGCCAATTATAAAAGAGAGCATTGAGAAGTAGATCAACTCAGTCAATTATGAAGTCACGTCAGAGTTTATAAACTCTGGAGCAAAGTTGCTAAATAAGAAACTCTGGAACAAACTCATTTAGCAACTGTCACGTCAGATTAGAAACTTTAAAAATTTCAGGGATGAAGATGCTCTTAGAAATTAGGTATTCTTTCGTACAATTAACATAATTTGAAATTTAAAATTTAGAAATTATTTGCATAACTCGTGCTTTGTGACTTTGGGCCATTAAACTTTGAACCATTTGTAATAAAAATAATTTGACGATAAGTTCAGCAGTCTAAGATCACAAAGCGCGTGTTTTGCAAATCACAATAATTCACATCTTTTTTTAATTAAATAATTATAAATTATAAAGTGTTTTTCTAGTTATTTAGATGACTTTAGTTGTGCTATATTATTTTGCAAAGCGCGATTCAAGCGGTATTTTGCATCTGTATTTCGTGTTTCAATTCAAAATGGCTGATTCAAACCGTTAAACATGATTTTCATATTGAAAACTACTTCAAGGCCCGATTTTACATTTTTCAAAAATATTTTACTATTTTTTAAATATATGAAAAATCATTCATATTGAATTATTCAGAAATCGTTAGAACAACAAATTTTATTTTCATTTAAGAAAAATAACAAAAAGTTTCTAAGGAAAATATAGACTTAATCCTTCAAATTTCAACATAAAGATCATGTTCAACAATTTGAATCGGTCATTTTAAATTTGAAATTCAAGATGTGAATGTAAAGTATTGCTGAATCGTACTTTGCAAAGTAGAATACTTAACTCTAGATTAATTAATGTTTATATTATTTACAAAATTGTTGTATAACTTTATAAATTAATTAATTTAGACGGTGTACTAAATTATGATTTTATTTCTGAAATTGAAATTACAAATGCTAATTGGCAGTGGAAATGCAGATGGATGATTTAAGAGGGAACCGTTAGTACGCTACGAGTTGCGAGTTGCGAGTTGCGACTGCGCTGGTTAAATTATCGCGAGAACTGGAAGGTGACACGGAGATTATGGATAAAATGGAGGCTTCACTTGTGTAAACCGGATAGAACATGCAACCTCTCACAACCACCTCCTTGCTTCAATGCTCCAAGGTTTCTCTCCATCTATTCGTTTCTCCTTCTCAGTGAAATAAAAAGAAAAGATTTATACAAGCTGCGATTATGCCATCATGGTTCTTATCCAAGACCTCCGTTTTATTCCCAAATCGACTCAGTTTCATAATTCCCATCATTGTTCTTTCAAAATCACTTCATCACTACCGCAAATTCAACCCAAAGGTTTCCCAAATTCACTCAAAGAGTACCTCTCTGCTAAAAAAGTCCTTTCTTTCTTCAAACCCATTAACCCACCTTCCCTAAGGCCCCTTTCTTTGCCTCCAAATTCACTTGCTTTTCATGAAAATCTTCAAACCCACCTTGGAATTTGCCTCTCAATTGGTCTTATCTTTTTTCCTCTCCCTTCAATTGCAGCTGAGATAACAGAATCTTCTTCAGATAAGATAAATGTCGAAGCAGTTGTCAATGCCATCGACGCTTTCTTGAAGGCAAACCCTTTTTTTGTATCCGGCTTAGCTTTCATTTGGTTAATTGTTATTCCACTAACGGAAGCTTATTTGAGAAAATACAAGGCTGTTAGTGCGTTTGATGCTTATAGCAAGCTTAGAGATGTACCTGAAGCTCAGTTATTGGATATAAGAAAAGAGAAGAGTGTGAAATTTATACCTTCTCCCAATTTGAAAATTTTGAACAAGACTACTGTTTGGGTTGAATTTGAAGAAGGGGAAGAGGATAATTTTCTGCAGAAAGTTTTGGGGATTTTTGCAGAACCAGAAAATACAGTGCTCTGCATTCTTGACAAGTGAGCTTTATTATGGTTCAATTTTGTACTCTATTTCATGCTTCTATGACCTCTGGCTAACATCCAAAAGAAAACTGTTATGGTTAACACTCAGTTAAACCTAAACCTATCTATTGTGATATTAATACATAATGCTTGCTTACTATGAGCAATCCTTAGCTCCCATTCACTTGATTATCTCTGTCGTATGCCTTAATGGGACTCTAATAATGACTCTTTGTTTCAGTAACCGGTCTGTACCAGTATGGATACCAATTTGGATATTGTATTTGCAGAAATGTGCCAAATTTCATAAAACTTGATTGTTTTATATTTTCCTATGGTAGTTTTGATGGAGAATCATTAAAAGTGGCAGAGCTACTATACAAAAACGGTTTCAAGGAGGGTTATGCTATTAAAGGTGGCGTTCGCGCCAAGGATGGTTGGCTGGTTGGTCCTTTTACCTTTCTCCCTTTCTTTTGTAGCACATAAGTTTCATATTTTTATAGAACTTTGTTAATATTAGAGAGCTAATTTGTTAATTCTATGTATGGTATGGTAGCATTTATTCTGGGTACCCGTTTATATACCAGTACAAAGTTGTGTCCTCTGGAGCTGTATGAGATCCTTAAAATTTAACAGCAGCATCAGTTTCCTTACCTGAATATCCTTTTAGTAAAAATTTTAAATCCCACTGTAATAATTATCTCTCACATATCAAAATGTAAATTTATAGGCAATTCAAGAGAAGTGCATTCCCCCTTCAGCACACATGTTCCGAAGAAAAAGGAAGCGTAGGTCATCACAGCTCCAGATTAATGGGAGTGCGACAAGTAATGATGTCAGAAAAACAAATGACGATCATAACCCAAGTTCCAACTCTAGTAACACTTCTAAGGAAGAGCTGAACAATAGATTGCCCTAACTTACTGAAGCATGCACCAGGGAGAACAAACGTAAGATCTCTCTTTTCGGATCAGATTCCTTGTAGTACCAATCTGGCAGCAAAATTTAGTTTCTGCCCTTTTAAGTTTTTTCTCATCTATGTAATGGTTTTCCATTACAGCATTGATCCTTAATAATCCTCTTGAAATTTTCTGACTCAAAAGTCCAAGAAAAGTACGAAGGATAATGGATTGGAATAAACTGGTAACCAACTGGTAAAGGTTGAGATGTTTTGTGCTGAATGACTCCAGTAACAGTAATGTAAAAAGATATCTAAACCTTGCCGTAACATACGTCTCAAGCAAAATAATGTGACCTAACCTGCTGGTAATTTTGCCTGCTTAGTAATACTTCTCATGTTTCTACTAATTTTGTATTCTTTTTATCACTCAGTTTAGTATTATGACATGAAACCTCCTTTATCATTGATTGCAAAATCCAAACTGCAGACAGTAAAGCACACTGTAATCAGCTGGCATACTCGTGAAATTTTCAAAATAGTCAATTTTCTCATCAAAGCTACAAAATAGCTCATTTCCCATCAAAACTAAAAAAGGAATTTCAATGTATCCCATTTTCTACTTTTAATTTATTATGAGTCTTTAATTAAAAAATATGATCATTTTACCTTTTTTCTGTAGGTTGAGAAGCCTTTTTTTCTTCCTCAATGAAACATGCATATAAAATGAGGATTGGGGAGAGAAGAATATAATTAGGTTGAACTGAATTGGGATTGAAGTGAAGAATATGGCTTTGCCACACTGTGAATGAGATATTAGCATATCAGAGTAAATTGAGAGGAAGATAAAATTAAGTAGGAGAGATATTTTCGATGTGTTCTATTGGAATATTCATCTGCTTGTACCCAATGGATTGATGTGGTTATCTTTAACAATACGGTTTAGCTTGTAACAAAACAAGCATTCAGAAGTCCGATAATAAGATACCAAAAAATTCTTTCTATCTAATAACCAATAGTTCACAGCTTATGACTAAATATTGCTGGAAGAGTATATCGAAGAAAAAAACAGACGGAAAGCTATTGAAAAGAAAGAAAGAAAAAGTGTTATACTGGTTAGATTTTGCCAATGTGATCAGAAACTATTCGACAGGAATGCACAATCCGCAATTGATTACACCATGTGTATCATACTGTTTAACTAATACCAACCAGATTGTTAATAATTCTGGCAAAAAATACTCTGTATTCCTTATTGTTGTGTTGACTATGGTAAACACTGAGAAAATAGCTAATAGGTCCTGATATGGCCCCTCATGCTTTGCCCCCTCAGTTCACCTTCCACGCATGACCGTGGTGGTAGGTGATCAGAGTATTGCATTGAATATTATTTTTCATTTTGTTGAACTTAGAGTTAAAAGGGGTACTTGCATCAAATATTTGACCTTAAGGAGGACAAATTATTTAATATCTTTTTAATAAAAGGCTCAAAATAAATTAAATGGAGAAACGTGATAAAAGAAGCAAGTTTAGTTTTGATGGAGAAACTTTGATGTTGTCACAGGGAAATTGGTTAATTTCAAGGTTTTGATAACATGATCTAAAAACTTGAAAATGTGTCTTGTAACTAGAGGCAAATTATTTGATTGGACATAATTCGTAATATATAATTCCATGACCACTCTTTCATAAATTGCTCAAATAAAAAGACATAATATAGAATACGATTGGCCCATGCAGGTCTCGAACCTGCGACCTTGGCGTTATTAGCACCACGCTCTAACCAACTGAGCTAATAGGCCATTACAGTATGTTTAATAATTAATTAGTTTTTTTTCTTTCTATATTGTGATATGGGCGCATCAGCAATAATATACTTGTAGACATCTTCAAAACTACATAATTGCAGAAATTTTTGATACGAGCTTGTAATATGAACCGTTGGATTAAAGATCAACGTTTGATCGTCAATCACGTTGTTCATAATTTTTTTATATTATTATTTAGATCGTTGATCTTTAATTCAACCGTACTCTCTCCGCAAAATAAAAAAAACCGCAGAAAATTTCATTTCACGTAAGGCCAGACAGTTGGGCCCTCTCTCTCCTATAAAAAAAACTCCCACTTGTGCAAAATATTCATTGCAAATCTCATTACTTAATTGGGCTTTGGGCTAAGCCCTATAAGGCCCACATCCCGCTTGACAAAAAGCAAGAAAAAAATTCCTATCCTCCATGGCTCCAAGTCTCTGTTCTAAAGTGATCTTCTTAGAAAAGAACGAGAATAGAAGAGACATAAATAGCGGAGAAGCGAGACAAAGAAGCGGGTGTTGCAAATTGTACTCAGACCCACCTCATCCACGTGCCACTGCCACCAAGATTTCGATGGGATGGGACGTTTCACATCCAAATAGTTTGGTTCACAGAATTTAAGAAAAATAATAAGGTATAAACTATTAACTGTTTGAATTAATCCATCATATATAATATTTATTATTATATATTTATGACTTTATGAGAATGGGCATCGATCGAACACATTAATTCTCTTCTTCCAAGTCACCAACCCCCTGCTTCCCTCCAATTTGTCTCCCTCTCCGTACATGACTCCGGGACCCACCACCCCTGCGGTAGTTTCGTGATTTTATGCTGCGGGAATCTCGAGGTTATAATAACGGTTGGATCCACTGTTAATAAGGAGGATATATATGCACTACCAACCCCACATGGTAAAAAGGAACGAAATATATAAATGGTATTTGAAAATTCAGCAAAACACTATTTGTGAGCCATTATTAATTGAACTTTAATGTTAACATTGAGGCAGGTAAGACTAATTGGTTGTTCAACCAAAACAAAATTACTTACTTATTTCAGCGACTTAATTAACACAATTGAAGTTTTGATGAATAATTTCGCTACATTTATGTAAACTCCACACAGTTGACTTCATATTTTTTTAAATGCATTAGCGACCTTTTGGGATTAAATTCAGTCTTTCTTTTTCTTTCAAGTTCTGTGTTTTTTTACTAGAGAAAGTAATAAAGATTGACATCATCAATAAACGAAATCGATCGAGTTAATTTGTTGCATTGAATTTTCCCCCATTTTCCTGTAATGATAACATTCAAACAAATACATGAAATAGAGGAGAAGCAAACAAAAGGAAGGGATAAAAAAGGGGTAAATCCCAAGAAGAGAGCAACAGAGAGAGAAGATGAGATCAAATAAAGAACGGAAAGGTGGCCTCTCAAAACCCAAGGAGAGAGCAGGGGCAAAATGAACTATGAAGTGTTTGTTCGTTGACACTGACAACTCTTTTCACCTTCGACCTCGACCTTTCTTTAATATCTTTTTTGTGTATATCAGTATATGTTGCTTTGACATAGACTGCACCTTGTATTCTTGCGAGTTGCAGTCGCACAGACACTTTGAAGTCAAACGTGATGAGCAGTAACCAGTTGGTTGCTTTTATGCAGCACAGTAATATTAAGGATTAGTCACTTCAAATCGGACGCATGAATATTGTTCGATTATATATATGTGTCTCTTTTCTTGTGGACATTTTTGTGTTCTAACCCGCAACTCTGAGATGAATCTCTTTTTTTTTCTGAAGAAAAACTAGAAACAATGATTAATTTCTTTTAGATCTATTCCTGTGATTATATTTGACCTTGCTCTTGCACGGTAAATGTGGTGAGGGACAAATTCAAATTTTTTATCAGGAAGTAAAATTTATATTTTTTTTCAGAAGAATAAAATAAAACACATTTTTAAATAACATAATTTTTTTCAAAAAAAATTACAAATTGTATAAAAAATAAGGTTATTTTACAAAAAAATTCGAGGGGACAGCTGCCCTCCCCGACCCTTCTTAGATCCGCCCCTGAATATGGTACATAAGTAGAGGTGGCAGAATCCGACCCGACCCGACAAACCCGTCCGACTTGAAGTAGTCGATATGACCCGAAATCAAAAAATGACCCGACTTTAGATGACCCGATACCCGACCCGACATGATTTGATATGACTTGAAACTCGAAAAGACCCGACCTGATTTGATATGACCCGAAACCCGAAAAGACCTGACATCAAATCACCCGATATCCGACGAGGACCGACATGACCCGAAGCCCGAAAAGACTCGAGATCAGATGACCTGATACCCGACCCGACCTAGACTGACATGACCCGAAACTCGAAATGACCCGCGATCACATGTCCCGCCGACCTGACCCGACCAATAATAACTCGCAATCTGAGATGACCCGACACAAGATGACCCGATAATCGACCTAACTTGACCAGAACATAACAAATGAGAGACCTGAGATCAGATGACGCCGCATCCAATTCATTTAGGGTGGCAGATCCATGTATAAATTATAAATATTAATAATTCATTTTTTATTTTAACTATTAGATGTAGGGATTTTTTGCACTTCTCCCAATAGTGTTGAATAATTTCTTCAATAATTATTATTTTATGAGACTTGCTAACTCTTCTTTCTATTGTAGTGTACATGTTGAAAAAATATTATGCATAATAAATTCGATAACATGCATGACAATTGAGTATCGAATTCATAATAAGTGGATATCGAATTCATCTAATGCGTATCAAATAGTGGTATTGAATCACTTTGCTCGATTTTTGTGCATGTTATTAAATTTCTTATGCATATTGTCTCAGTTGTATGCATGTTACGTACATTACAGTATGAACGTATATTAATAGTTGGTACAAATTCACGGATCCGTGTATTAATTCTCTCAAGAAAAATGAATCTAATATATCTCACATGTGCTCAGAATCGATGTGCTTAGTTAATTTGATGCAGATGCATGTTAATTGTTAAACGATAACAACATTAAATGATGAGTTCCTTTAAGTGGTTGGCCACATATATACATCACCGGTCAGCCAGAATATTTTCCATTATATCATGACATCAATTCAAAACGACTGATCTCTATCAGAAGAACTTTATTATTATTTTCCTGTAGGTAAGGTAACATTTTGCCCTTGACACGTACGGAAGATCTTTTGTCAATGACAGATGACACATTTGTTTTCTAATATGTAGGCAAAGTCTTAAGGGCCGGGCCGGGCCTAAAGGGCCTACGAAAGAGCCGGGTAAGGGCCGGATCTAAAGAGGGCTTAATAGGGGCCGGGTAATAATGGCTTTGTTCTAAGGAAATAGGCCCGGCCCCTCTAAGGCCCGGCCCCTATCAGGCCCTCGGGGTTGCAAAGGGCCGGATCAGGGCCGGGTAATAAGGGCTTTGATCTATTTTTTTAATTTTTTTTAATTGTGAAAGGGTTTGATAAGGATTTGAGGGGCTGACGTGAATAAGGATTGCAAAGGGCCGGATAAGGGTCGGACGGGATCGGGGCTTGAAAGGGTCGGGTAAATAGGGGCCTGTATTTTTGGAATAAGGCCCGGCCCTTTCAAAATATTAATAAGGGCCGGGTCAGGGCCGGATCTGACAGGGGCTTTACAGGGGCCGGGCTGGGCGCCGGGGGCTCATGGCATATCCCTACTAATATGCCCACTTGCCGAGGATCCGAATCTGCTGCTCGTATCAAATACGAGTAGAATCGTGTTTGCTTCGATCCGACCGTCATGAATCGATCGACAATCACAGATGGTTGTTATTTGATTCAGGAGGCAGATGCTTTGACCGTACGTTAGATGAGTTTTGAACGATTCATATCGAAATAAGAAGGGAACAAAGAGAAATATACGAGCAGCAGATTTGGTTCCACTTGCCAACGGGCAACGCATGACACTTTTGCAATATTTCCCATGCATAAGTCCGGTTGAGAAATTAACAATGTAAAATATTGAGTTTTATTTTAATTGTGTCAATTTCAGCTTTAAGTTCAGATGATACTCGTTGAGAACTCATGACCAATAATAGTGTAATTAATACCATATCAAATTTTGTTCATCTGATATTTTATGAAAATGAAATAAAATATAAAATATTAAAGTTGTATTTTTCATTCTCAAATTTGATAGTGCAAACAAACCTAAATGCATTTTTTGTGGGGGTCATCGCATTGAGTGGTGCCTATCATGGTATTAAATGCAGGAAAAAGACTGGACGAGATCAATGATGTATATAATATATTCTTGCTATATGCATTAAATAGCATGCATGTATTCAGAGTAGTGTTTTTTCTGTTAGCTTATAAATGTACAGACAAAGAGAAGCCCCACATCTCTAAATTCTTACTCTTCTTTATCTCGAAGCAGATCATATCTGTTTCATGAGAAACTAATTATCTACAAATTAAGTCAAGAACACATACTGTGCTTTCATGCCTGTTTTCTTTTTCTCCTTTTATTAATTAGAAATTTAGAATTACTTTTTGCCAGAAATTCTAATTAAAAGTTGTTGGAATTGAGACGTCAAATTCAATAAATAAAGTTTAGATTCAGTATTATCAGATTAATATATCAAGTGCTATCGCAAATATTACGTTTACTAATATAAGATATGTCTTATAAATGTGATTAGTTAAGGAATAACATAATACGTATTTCGTCAATTTTTGAATACAAATACATATAGAATTAAAGTTGGCTCCTCATTCAGGAAACTCTGAAAGATGTCGAGCGGATCCTTAATAACTTTCATTATTGATTGCATTACGTCGGCAAGCATGAGGGTCTTTCTTTCCTCCGGGCTTAAGAGATTCTAGAGTAGGAACTCGACCAAGAATTTGACATCATCAGCAAAAACTTGGCTCCTCTGGATTAATTATAATTATTGATGGACTAATTATAATTAATTTAATTAATGTTAGTGTTAAGGTGAATGTCAGAAATGTTGTTTGGATTAATTCGATTAATTTTGGATCAAGAAATCAAACAAAATGGGCCAGAGAACATATCTTTACGAGCTGCAAAGATTTCTTTATATATAAAACAAATTGAGCATAAAGAAATTGAACATTAAGAAATTGAATCACTAAAGGTGTATTTAAAATACTTAATACAAAATTACAGAAACTTAAGTAATTGAGAAAATATATATATAAAACATTGAATTCTTTGATGATATAGAGTTTGTGGGGGAGAGATATGATAAGAGAAAATATTTTACTAAGATCTATTAGTCATTTTTCAAAGAAGTAAACATGAATTAGGATAAGATTCATGATCAAAGTTCAGATTTTGTTCGAAATTTGTGTTAAGACTAGTGATAATAAGATTTAGGATCAAAGTTCTCATCTTGTACAAAATATGGTCAATGTTACATATCTAAAACATAAATCTTTTATAATTAGACAAACTCCACCTCAAATAAGAGACTCAAGAGTATATTAACACATATAGATCCAAAATAACCCCAAATAAATGCATTGCTACTTGTGATGTTATTGGCTATAAGCCTATGGGTGTTTTAGAATAAGATATTTGTGTTGTTAGATCGATGATGATTCAGTTAGAGACTCAACAATATATTAAGAACACATATAGACCCAAAACATATCCAAATAGACGCATTGCTTCTTGCAATCTTTTAAAAAATTATTTGTTATTTTCGATTCTAGGAATAATGTAAATTCTAAAAGAAATATTGTGCAAGTGCCAAATTTACTAGTGAGAGAAGATTGCAACAGTTTTGAAAGATTATATGCATACAACGATAAAGTCATGTTTTCAACTCTTTCTATAAAACTTGACTAATGAAATAGTTATATACTCTCAAAAATAAATTAATTGTCTTACATACAAGAAGATGAAACTATTTACCGATAATAATATTTTAAATATTTTTCCTCATTGCCTTAAAGATTAGACCCGTTTTGACAAATGCATATCTGGAACAATGCAAAATTTAAATGGTAATGTTTGATAAATATAAAGTTGAATTTTTCAGTAAGACTTTCATATATATATAAGATTTCATTTATAGAGAATTTTGCCTTCAAATTTTTTTTAAGAGGATTATTGGCATCATATTTTAGAGTTTTAAATAGATATTAAAAATGATTGTCCTTGAAATAATAATATGGACGAAACATTATATAAGATGCAATCTAAGAACTTTTTTATTATGTTTATAGATTGCAAATTGAAGATAACATCTATGCTATTTAAATATCTCAATAAAAGTATTTGAAATATTATCCAGTTGTGATCTCATTTGGTTTAGAGTCAAACTTTATAAATTAGATTATTCAATTATGTGCGAATAAAATAAAAATAAGATATTTCTTAGTGAATGAGAAATAAAAATTAAGATAAATGTTCCTAATAGACTAAGAAATAAAAGTAATATATAATAATAAAGTCTAAGTATTCATATGCCTCATTATTGTAGGCACTAGGCGCATGTTAGTCTACATACGTTAAGATATTGTATTGTATGCTAACATGATTAAGAAAATAATTAGAAAATTGAAATAAAAATAATTAGAAAAGATCTTTTAGAATGCAAATAAGTTATCTTAGAGAATTTATAGCGAACAAAAGACTATACGCTCACGTATCAGATATTAGAAAAATTTTATAAGGTCATTTAATATGCCAAATCTAATTTCAATGTATGATTTCATAAAAATGTCACTTTACCAATATGTAATGAACTTCGAATAGAGATCATTTAAGTTATATTGTAATAATGAATGTACCATGCATGATAATGCTAGAAACTTAATAAGGCTAAACTATTTTTTAAGTTTCCTAGTTGTATAAAATTAAGAGAGAGTGCATAACAATTAGTTGAAGATAGAAGATACAAGTACATACTCTATGTTTGTAGATCCGCCTAAAAAGGGATTACCACGTACCTAAGATGTTTCATGAGCATGTCGCTCATATGAGTGTAACTTTTATTTAGGAATGTTTAAGAAAAATATGGAAGTCTGATTTTGACCTCGTTCTTTATTATGAAACTTGTAACAAGTTGTATAAATCTATACACGTTGTATTAAGTTTCAAATCTCATTGTATCTCTCTTTAAATTTTGACCTTATTAAAGAAATTATTAAGGTGACTCAAGTGGAAGTAGGCATGTGTTATTACACTTGTGTGTAATTTCTAAACTATATGTCCAATTCTGATTCATGTCATTAAATTATATTTGACACTATGATTTAAGTTGGAATAACCATGAAGTGAATATGAGGAACACCGCTTATGTGCCTTGTTGGTATAACTGGTAGACCATTTTTTACGAAATATGTTTGAAAAGATAGAATAATTTTGCATGCAAATAAAGTAATAGAATATATATAATCGATAAGATCACACTTGTCAATGTGAAAGATTGTTGGAATTGAGGCATCAAATCTAATAAATAAAGTTCAGACTACGTGTTATATGATTAACATAACAAGTAGTTTTGCAAATATTGCATTGAGTAACATAAGATATGACATAAAAATAAGATTAATTAAGGAATGCCATAGTACTTATTTTGTCAAGTTTTGGACACGAATACATATAAAATTAAAGTGGATTAATTTAATTGTTGATGGACCAATTTTAATTAATTTAACCAATGCTAATGTTAAGGCAAATGTTAGGAATATTGTTTGGATTAATTCAATTAATTTTGGATCAAGAAACCAAACAAAATGGGCCGGAGAATAGATCTTTGCGGGTATCAAAGATCCATTCCGAGAGGCAGAAATTCTTGCCCGGTTCGGCCGATTCCTTCCAGACTTGTTGTGCAAATTATACATATCTTGTGTACACGTTTTGAGTAGTTGTACACATATTTTGGTAAGATTTTGGAGAGAATATTTGCATCAAATATTTTGTATAATATTTGTTATTAATTACGAGATCTCTATATTGTATCTTCATTAAAGACAATTATCTCAACTTTCATTCGTAAGTTCCAGGAAAAGAAAAGAGCACACGTGTCTTCTTCAAATGACTCATGAGCAGCTAGTTGTGAAGAAGAAGACGCTCAAGACAAAGATTTTACAAGCTCATCTAGTGATATTGCTTGATATGCAGTCAAGACCAACACATGATAACAAATAAGTAATCAGTTTTTGCTATTTCAATTATCTTCTGTCTTGCACATAGATTATTGCAATAGTTTAAATTAGAATCTCAATTTTTAGCTCTACTTAATAGAATTGCACCAACAAAAATTACATGAACTTAGAGGTTTTTCTTATGTAAATATCAAATGAAACTTAAATTGCATTTAATTGAGGACTTATTATATCTTCAGAAAACTTATTTTTGTAGCTTGAGTTTCTAAATTTTTATAGGACAATTCAAAATAAAACATTGTGAAGACTTCAAAGAAAAAAGAAATAGAGTTATAATTTTCGTCTTTATGGTCTTAAATTTGCAAATTGAATTACACATAATTGTAAGCAGCAGAAAATAACCTGAAAACAATAAACATCGTGACAGGAGACACCGACCAGGAGAAATGGGTCAAATCATCAAATGAATTTTAATGTGACTTCAAACGGTTGGAGGCCTTCGTATCACATCCTTCCATTCTCTTTATGTAACTACGACAACGATATTACCCCAACTCTATTACTATTATAGAATCAGAATGTACCAAATGTGCTTCAATAAAAAAGAGATTTAACAATCTATAAAATAATAACTATTGAAGAAATTATTAAACACCGTTGGCAGAAAGAAAAAATATTCTTTTAACAATAAGACAACGGTTATTTTAAATAAATGTTGGCATAGGTGGGAGATACGCCAAAGATTATTATAAATAAATATTGTCTTATCTTCCAAAAAAAATTTAAAATCAAAGGCAACGGTTTGTTTAAATAACCGTTAGCGTAACTCCTCCTACGCCAATGGTTACAAAATAATTGTTGTCATTTCTCCAACCCTAGCTCTTAAAATATTGCTCACATGTCTCTTCTCTTCCTCTATCCCTTTCTCGCCTAGACGCCTCCATAACTCTAGCAGATCTGATCTGCTTGAGTTGTGGAGGTGATCTAACTCGATGTCTATCACATAAACATATACACACAAATTGGCCGCCTCCATGGATTTATCTCTTTCATGCCTGGTCGCCTTCACTGATCTCGTATTTTTCTCATCTCGTCGATGCCTTTAACTCGTTCGATCTTGAGTAAGTGAGGGCTCATTAGCAGATCTCTCGTGTTTTACTCCTCTCGTCAACGCTTCTCTTATTTAAGGTAATTTTGTATTCCGTTAAATGTTTTTATTTTATTTTATTTTGTTAGCGCTTGTTGTTATGGATTGTACTTTTTGTTATGAGTTTATACTTGCTGTTATGACTTTATACTTGTTTAGAATTATGGATTTATACTTATTGTTATGAGTTTATACTTGCTCACATGTTTAGAATTTGAATGCATGTGATATTCGTCCTATGGCGCTCTCATCAAAAGCTCCAATGCTCCTTACCTGGACTCCACAACCATCGTGGAACATGAGAAATTATAAAATTTTTCAGTGAGGATTTAGATCCAACCTTTAAATCAAACTATTCAATCACTTCATTAATTAAAAGTACCTTTAGAATAACTAAACAAAGTTTGAATTTAAGATCGGAAGTAATGTCGTGAAAGAAATCCAAAAGAATACTAAAGTATACATATAATACGAAATTCAGTCAAGCACTCGAAAACAAACCTAGTTTACAGAACACGAGAATTCCGCCTTAAGAGGGTCTCAAACTATAAAAGCATCTGCCATCTTAACGAAGGATCTAAGCGGAGCATCAAATAAAAGGGAGCATATAAAGCTTAGACCCTAAATCCTGAGATTCCAAAATGAAAACGCCTGGTATAGCATGACCGGCCCTAAATAGCACACACTCATTGGTCAAAAACGTATTCATGTGTCCTACCTCACCAAAAGAGAAAAGATAAATAAAAATATACAGCCTCAGCTGCCATGTGGAAATAAGGAACCGGCTTTTCGTTTGAAAGAATAAAATAATAAAGGGGACTCCATGTACCAACCAGGAGCCAAATGGGAGCCCCAAACTTTCTATGTATCAACCAAGGGCCAAAGAAGAAAGCCCTTCGAATATTAGAGATCTCATAATATCGACTACATAGAAATATAATAATAAAACAGAATAGCTCCAATACCTCACATATGACATGCATACTCTAAAACTGAGATATCGAACCTTAATCACTCAAAGGAGGAATTTATAATAGGCTATTTATATATAATATGGAGATTAAAAATTACTCTCTACCGGCACTACGAGCCATCAAGTGATGAACTAATTTGGTGGGCATCAGTCGAATGTCCTTGAAGACATCTCGACGAGGAAATCTCACAAGCGTTTAGCTTGGGTACGTAATCCGCCGGGCACGATGCCCTCAGACTACATCTAGCTGGTGATCACCGGCCCATCACTCAACACTCCCTACAAACACATATTAATATTTAAAATACGAGTCTACCTAATAAAGTAGCTATACACTATATGATTCGTATATCATACCACACGTCCAATATGAATGTTGATGACATGCAATTCCGGTTGGTCTCATTTTTTGTTACAATTTACCATTATGCAAGATGACAGGTCAAGCCCCATGGTCCTTTATCAAGTTTAGATAGATTTTGGTACCGTAGTTCAGATAAAAGAAAAATAAATGTTTTTTTATCTGGTCCTATACAAAGATAAAGATATAAGCCCCGTGAACCTGCATCTGGGAGTGCTGGAAGGGATTGCGTAGCCGACTCTACTCCGGAGGCAGCTCCGTAGCATCAGCGCCTAGATCAACGTCGATAGAATTCGGAACGACATCGTCTCCCGCGAGTGGATATGAGTCTACTAAATCTCCTAATTTGACGTTAGAATTTATCAGTTTATTGTGTTGGAAATTCTTTAATTCATGGAATTGAAGTAGACAGAATCTAGGCGGAGATACTTCCTTGATGCTCCTAGTTTTATTTAAGTATTATGTTTACTTTGTCAAAACTTTGGACATCATCTTTGCTGCATATCGGGTGTGAGAAATCTATACGTACAGTCCTTTACTTTTAATTAAGTGTTTAGTGTTATATATTCATTTTTAATTATTCTTTAATTCGAGTAGTGCTTTATTATGTCCATTGTTAATTTAAAGGTATTTTAGAAGTCAAGATGATATCTTATGGCACAACAAATAAAAGAACAACACGAAGCAAGCATGTTATAAATTCAACCACTTTTAGTTATGCACTTTTTTTTTTAAACTAAGAAAAGAAGAAAGGAAAATAATTAACTAAGGTAATAGCTAATAGGTGTGTATTTATATTATTTATGTGCTTATAGAGAAATTGATCAATATATGTTATTACAATTAAATAATTACTTAGTCATAATTGCGTGTGTGTATGCTATAGGTGTTTATGTGTATATTGTATTTAATGTGATATAGAGAAATTGATCAATATATATATTTATATTTAGGTTATTAGTTAGTCCAAACTTGTGTTTGGTGCTGTCTCGTATTTATGTTATATGTGATATGATACTTTATTAGATAGAGAGAGGATTAAGGAATAGCGCGTCGTCATTGGATGGTGGGGATGGAAAGACATTGGATAAAGTAGAGAAGAAATGCCTGAAAGAGCTCTTACTCGTTAGTTTAAAAGTAGAAAGTTCAACATAAGACCAACATCTAGCTGTTGGTTTCTCCCCGTCGGAGGCAAGTATCGAGAGTCATTTTTGCAACTTCACTTGGGCAGTTGTTTGATCGGAGAAGAAGAGGAAGGAGGTAGAACAATTTTGTCATTTACAAAAAATAAATTTGTTTAATTGATATAAAATAGTGACAATGACATAATTAAAATGCATGGTGAGTTATAATGGCATTTTGACGAATATGAGTTTTGTAGTAGCATTTTGACAAATGCAACGTTTTGTAGTGACATTTTGAAAAAATTTCATATATATATATATATAGAGAGAGAGAAAGGCTAGGGTGCTCCATGAAGCACCCTAGCCTATCTATATATATATATATATATATATATATATATATATATATATATATATATATAATAATTTTCCATCTATATAAGAAATAGTGAAAAATCTAAAATATTTTGTGACTAATAAAATTTCAATATGGATACTTCTTCATTGATTTGTATATGTCATTTAGACTTTAAAAGTGAAAAATAGTCTTTGACGAATTATGAAATGATAATTAATTTTCATTGAAATTTGATGATTAAGCTATGTCCAAATATATTTTTTCAAGTGAAAAATCTATATCTATTTCTATTTTCTCCAGAAAAAAGCTATGTCTATATGTTTTTTCTCAAGAAAAAAAACCATGTCTATATATGTCAATAACATACCTATAAATTTACTTTTCGATTTTAATTTTATTAAGTATTTTTTTTAAACCAATGTAATATCCCTCCTCTTAATATTACATGGCTAATGAAAGTAAATAGTTTTCTTTGTAATCATCTAATGTGTACCCTTTTAGTGAGCATAGCAATACTCATGTAATAGTTGTGCACCTCTTTCTGGTTTCTTCTAACATAAAAAGGATCTCTTGCAATTCTCTCTCATCTCGTGTCTCTCATTCGTTTTCCTCTCGCCGCCTTGTATTCCCCTTCACCATCTTTTAGTGCGCTCTCTCTCCCTCAAATCCTTCTCCCGGTTCTTTAGAGGAGAACAAGCGCAATAGAAAGGAGGTGGCACGCAAAAATACTTCGAGAAAATTGCAAAAAAATTGAGGTTTCTTCTATCATCTATTCTCTTTTGCTCTTGATCTTCCTCTTTTATAAACGTACTGTTGTCTAACTATATATACTCGCTCTACCCCTCTTCCCCCTGCAGGCCTCTCCTTTTTTCTGAACAATTTAACAATTGATTCAAGAAATGCTACAAAGTTTTCAACAAAATCTAATGCTACTTGTTAACTTTGTGAAGCACCTTTTAACCTCTAACGAAATTTTTATTTGATTTCTCGATATAAAGGAAAATATACTTCTTGATATATACGATCTTTCATTCTTCTAACTTCCAACGGCATCAGCCAAATTTGGTATCTCTCCAAAGCAAATCTCTTCAACAAACTAAAGATTAATGCATGAGAGTCAAATAGGAAAAAAATGGAAATAAAATACCTTCTGATATAATTATTTATGTAAAAAATACTTTCTTAATTTAACAACAAGCCTTTTGATTCTGTCAGCCCAATGTGCAAAGTCAATCTAATTGATGAGATTCCTCTATCCCTATTGACAGATCGAGTTTGGAATCCATGGCCACCACTCACAACTCATCCCTGCTCATGTCATCTGCCTCTTCAAATTCAAGCAACTCGGCCATCACTGGGAACGGATCACTATCCGGATCCACCACGAGTTCACCATGTGCTGCATGCAAGTTTCTTCGGCGCAAGTGCCAACCTGATTGTGTTTTCGCCCCTTATTTTCCACCGGATAACCCAACAAAGTTTCAGAATGTGCACAAAGTATTCGGTGCAAGTAACGTTACCAAGTTGCTCAATGACTTGCAGCCATACCAGCGGGAAGATGCAGTAAACTCACTTGCCTATGAGGCTGACATGCGGTTGCGGGACCCAGTTTACGGCTGTGTAGGGGTCATCTCTGTTCTTCAGCATGAGTTGCGTCAGCTCCAACACGATCTATTTCGTGCTCGCAATGAATTGTCCAGGTCAGTACTAGTTTTCTTTATTTGGATCCTTAGGGTTTTAATTTTTTTTCTTCCTTGTCGTGGTACCTGTTTCTTGTTTTTCTTGGTAAACAATCTTTTCATGGAAGGGGAAAAGAAACAGTTACAAGGAATATACCAATAAATAGCCCTCACAAGCTTGGAGGCGTTGATTTATTAGAAATTAAAAAAGTAACTTCTGTGTAGAATGTAGATTTAAGCTAGCATTCAAAACTTTGAAATATAAATATATGCCAAATCTATTCAAATTCGAACTATTGTGCAGCTTTTGAAAAGCTTTATTGAAGCAAGTAGGTTTTGAAAGTTAATTGCTGACTGAAATAAGCAAGTATACTTTTTTGGGTGTGTTTCTTTTTTCTATTTAATTGTGATTCGTAAACTACTTCGAAACAGCTTTAATTATGATTGCACTCGCACAGTTTGAAAGGTCTAATACTAAAAGAAAACACATTTTTTGGGACGTCCATTCCAAAGGAAAATCCCAGTATATACTTTCAATTACAAGTTTTAAAGCAAGGTATTATCAAGCTAACAGTTGTTCTTGTTTTCCACCATCACCAGGTACCAAGCAGCAGCTGTGGCTGCAAATCTAATAGGACACACCAGTCCAAGTTCAACACTTCATGCAGGTACAGGGTTTGGACATGAGCAATTCTTCCAGCAGCAAAACGGGACCCACCACGCAATGCTTCGAGGACTCGAAACAGGAGGCATCAATGGAGCTTACAATGACTCAGGTCTTGCAGCAGCTATTGGGTTTGGGTCGCTAACGGGTGGTGGCCTTCAATTCCTGAAACCTAGCACAGCTGGTGGTGATGAGCGGCCTTCTCAGGTTTAGTGTCATTTCATCTTCTGGTTTTTGTTTAATTGGCCGATATAAGTTCATGATGTGCGTCTAGTTCTATTATTTTTGTTGCGCATTTTTCTAAGTGTTAAGTATTTTGTTGCATGGTCTCATCAAATGGGCTTACATGGGAATTTAATCATGGCAAATAATGTAAATTCAACTTGAATTGTCATAACTTCATATTAGAACATGGGGCAGCTTGATATACATAATTATTTGCATATGACAATCTAATTTATATTCAGTGCCAGATGCGTCAGAACTTATGGTGAATTTAACTCAAATTAGCTAATTCAGTGAAAATAAGTTATATTTGATATTATATGGAAAAAACTTAATATATAGATAAAATTATATTTGATATGTTGATGTAGTACTTATTCTGGGAATAGTTCATGTTTTCATGAATACTGTAAGGTTTGAGAGCTAAAGAGTAAAGACCTAGCAGTTTAAATTTTAAAGGCTCGGTATATATTTAGCTTTCACAGAATGCTTATGTTCTATAATTTGTAGAAATCTGGAATTCTAGTATAAGAATATAATTCTGTCTCTTTTGTATCCTTTTCATATTCTTAATTTTCTTTCCTGTTTCTTTTATCGATATTCTTTCTAAGAGATAAGACTTGGTTCCTAAAAATACTGATAGAGGCTTTTTCTGAACTTAGTCCTGTGCATACTATTCCCTTCTATCTCAAACATTCTTTTTATTTTATATGCTTATATTTCCTTTGGCACGTTACATATTGCATTAAGTTGTTTTCTTGGTTATATATATTTCCTTTGGCTCTTAACCATAGGCCCTTTAAAATAAAGTTGTCAATTTGAGTCCTTAAATTTGGTTAAACAAATAAAATTGAATATGAAATGGTTAAGATGTTACTTACATTAATTTTATCAAATATGAACTCTTTAATCCTAACAAACTTTTTTACTTCAATACAACAAAAAAATTAACTGTAAAAAGCGAAAGCGATAACTTCATAAGGATTATTGAGTTTACTAGGAAATATTATTTCCTCTAAAGGTGGTTTACTAAGAATAAAAATCTGATTTTATATTCTTTTTTAGGTATATATCAGGTAATTATTGAATTAATATTATTAGTTTATTACATTTTTCCGGCAACAAAAAAATCGGACATGTCTTGATAACCTTACATTTAAAATCTGTTTTTGAAAATGACATTTTAATATTTAGCATTTACATTAGATATCAACACAATATTGATATTAATTGTACACAATTATTCAAGAAGCATATAATATATTATTGGTTAAAAATAAAAAAATTATATTTGTCAAAACTGATAATTACTTTTAGTCAATTGCTTATTTTGTCATGAATTATTTATTTATTTTATATAAGAGCTTGTTAGTTCTAACATCTGTTTCTGTTAGATGTCATTTGTGAATTCAAATCTATCTCTTTTTGTAGAGAGACGAGCTCTATCATCATCTATACTCTCATTTGTCATGCATCTTAATTCAATAGTCATTTAAGTGAAACAAATCACATTATATTTAACCATGCATTGTTAAAAAGTACCAAAAGTAGCATTTTTCTGAAACTGAAGAATTTATTTTTTTAAATGGCATGAAATTAACAAGCAAAAAAATTGCCTATATGCAAAATTTGTGGAATATATGATAAATCCATTCACATTCCTCTTAAATAAGTCTATTTATGAAACCTTTCCTATATTTTTTTTCTGTTGCAGGTGTAACGTGAAAGTGCTAAAAGAACCAAATTTGGAACTGGAATTAGACGTTGAATTCTGAACAGATAGAAGGCTATGTTGTTTACGAACACCACCGCCTCTCCCCCAAAAAAAGAAAAAAACTTTTTCTGATGAGTATTTCTTATTTATTTTGATGACTTATGAGTTGAACAGTACATGTATGATCTTGTTTTGTTACAATTAATGGTAATGGTACTGCCTTTTCATTATTATAATATATTAATTACTTCATTGGAGGATTTCCTACTATGCTCTTATTAAAGAGAAAACCCATGTTAAAAATATCCTAATTAAATGGTATTGCAAGCTCACATAATATTTCGGGAATAGTCCCTTACATATTTAGAGTTGGCAAAATTAAGCTTAGAAAACTATTTCGCAAACAATGAAGACTGACACTAGGTATATATGCTTGTTGCATACTTTTAAAAAATTATTCCAGTTTACGCGTAGAGGAGGTTTTTTTTTTATATTTTAAAAGCAATGTTGACAAATATTTATTGTATACCACACCACAGAGAATACATAGGAGTTTTATTGTATATATATTCTAGTAATTGTTTTTTCCTTTTTTTTTTCTTTCCACCACCACCTATGTAAATATAACAATAATTTAAATGGAATATTTTAAGTATAACCCAAGTCTACTTTCTTCGAAATTATGAACTATTTATTAATTTATTCAAGTTACGTGCGTTTCATGAAAAGCGTACTCTGTCACTTATATCAAAGCAAGTAAAATTTTCCTCGGGATCAATTGCAAATATATAAAAAGTTTGGTTAGTCAAGATTTTGATGCTATTCATGCTTGCTCTTGCTCTGATGGCGTATATTTAACCTCTTATATTAGTACTACTATTAAATAAATATATATTCTATATTATTTTTCCTTGGATCTAGCGATGCCATTCCTTCTTGACTCTTGAGGATAATCCTGTAGTTATCTTTTTACTATATTTTTATTAGAGGTGGCAAATCGGGCGGGTCGGGCGGGTTCGGATTCGGGTCTGGCGAGTCGGGTCAGTTTGACTTCAAAATATTATCGGGTCACGGGTCTGATCAGGTCAGGTCGGGTCGGATCTCGGGTCATCATGCGTTGATATTTGTCGGGTTTCGGGTCTTTCGGGTTCGAGTCGGGTCGGGTTTCAATTATCTAGTTTCGGGTCTTTCGGGTTCGGATCGGGTCGGGTTTCAATTATCTCGTTTCGGGTATTTTCGAGTTTCGGGTCGGGCGAGTCGGGTCATTTTGTCTTCAAAAGATTATCGGGTCACGGGTCTGATCAGGTCGGGCCGGTTGGGTCTCGGGTAATCATGCGTTGATATTTGTCATGCGTCATGCGGCTTGCGTCATGCGTCATTGGCGCAACGACGGAGAGACGTCATGCAGCGTGCAGTGTAGTAGTGGTGTCATGCAGATTGTAGGAGCGGTGCAGCGTCACACGACTTGCAGCGGCGGAGTTCATTTTAGTCAAGACATGTACAAGTACAATATTAATTGATAGGTTGATATCAGTTTGATAAGGCCAAATATTCAAACCAGAGTTTATTCAAATATTCGGATCGGCGGGTAATGTGATCTCGGGTCATTTCGGGTTTCGGGTCATGTCGGTCCGGGTCGGGTCGGGTACCGGGTCATCTGATCTCGGGTCTTTTCGGGTTTCGGGTCATATCAAATCAGGTCGGGTCGGGTATCGGGTCATCTGCTGCCGGGTCTTTTCGGGTTTCGGGTCATATCAAATCAGGTCGGTTCGGGTATCGGGTCATCAGCTGTCGGGTCTTTCCGGGTTTCGGGTCATATCAAATCAGGTCGGGTCGGGTATCGGGTTATCTATTGTCGGGTCATTTTCGGGTTTCGAGTCATATCGGGATACTCCGGGTCGGACGGGTTTGTCGGATCGGGTCGGGTTCTGCCACCTCTAATTTTTATGCATCTCTATATATAATATGATACAGATTGGGACTTCCTTTTTTATCTTAAATAACTCTAGAGTTGTAGGTTATATCCATTTGATACTTCAAATATGTCAATAGATATTGTTCCTAAAAGATATTATGGCATATATATCTTCATTAATTTTTAACAGGATCATTTTTTAAGATTTTTTTTTCATTGGTTTAAGTCTTTAAAAACATATAGAGTAATAACACTACTATATAATGTTTATTGTATGTTCATATAGTCGCTTGTGTTTTTTTTTTTTTTAGCAATTAAACTTATTTATTATAAAATGAAGTAGCATAATCAACAAAAATTAAGAGTGCCGATGAGATGACCTTGAACGAGTTAACTCTAATTTTAATGAGACTATGTTTACAGGTTCAAGTTGAGTCGTTAATTGAGCTTGAGATATGCAAAAGCAAATTAAATAATCAGAACTTTGTTATAATTTTCATCTTAAATAATGACAGTGTCAAATTAACATTTTAGACCCAAAAAAATAATTTATTTTTCTATTATAATCTTATCACAGCTAATTCTATCTGTTATATTTACTTAATTACTTATAATTTGAAAATATTTACATTTACAGCCAGAAAAATAAGCATATATTGCTATGTTTCATTAATAGTTGAACGTTATCAGAATTTTAGTTATTAACGTCGTTATATATGTTTTTTTTTTTGTGACAAGATCACTTCCAAAAAAATAAGCATATATTGAAGTATTTTCTTCCACAAAAATAATCTAACTTTCTAAATACTACCCTCTGTTCTACGAAAAACACGACCCATGAAAATACTTCAATTTTTTTAACGGAAAAGATCCCCCCAAAACTTCACAAAAATTACTCTCTCCCTCTTCAACAAAATATTTCGACAGAGTCCTCTCTCCCAAATATTACTCTCTCTTCTACAAATGGATTTTATTTGGATAGAAATTGATTCATATACTACTTTTCTACTTTTATTTTCATTATCCAATTTTATTTTAATTCATTAATGAATTATCCAATACCTCAGAAATTCTTTTATGAAATTTCATAATCTTTGGTCCCGAAAGGAAAGGTAGATAAATTTTAACAGAGTCATCTCTCCCTTCTCTTCATGTCCTCTCTGTTTCACTTATTCAATTTCTCTTTCTTTTCTCTCTTCTCCAAATCAATCACGAGCTCAGCATCAGGTGCGCGGATCTGCAGGCACATAGTTTTGGTACCAGCTTCAAATTGGTACTTCCTTTCCTCTCTTCCTTCTCTTTCTTTCCTCTTTTCTGTATTTACTTTGTTTTGAATAGATTATTTTTATATTGTACTTGAACAGAGGAGAAAAAAGAGATATTGACACAGGAGCTTTGCTACCGACTTCAAATTGGTACTTCATTTCCTCTGTCCCTTCTTTTCATTTTCTTTCTTCTGCATTTACTTTGTTTTGAATAGATTATTTTCTATGTTGTACTTGAATAAAGGAGAACAAAGAGATAATGACACAAGAGCTTTGGTATCGGCTTGAAATTTTGAACAACTTTGTATTATGTAAAATTATATATCTAAATTTTGGATACAGATTTATTTTATATTTTGTGCAATTTATAACGTGTAAATTTTGATGGTTCTTGCTTGTAATTGGTATTATGACAAATAAAGTTGGTTAAAAAAATTGTACAGATAATGGTTCTATCGACAAAAATAATATATTTACAGACATACATAATGAATCTATTGAAAGAAATAAATAATAATTATGTTGATAATAGAATTATTTCTGTGGTAAATTTTGAATCATTTTCATGTAAATACCATGAAAATGTGTCATGCTAACCATGAAAATAAAAACAGGCGACCCCACAAACAAATTTATTTTCGTGGATTTATTTTCATGCTTAGCTCCACAGAAAAGAGTATTTCCATGATATTCCACGGAAAAGAATGCTTTTGTTAGGAAAGTAGTTCCATGGATTCATTTCCATGGCTATTTCACGGAAAAAATACATTTTTCATTCTTATTCTCACGGAATAAACATTTTTTTCACGTTAATAACCAAAATTTTGGTAGTGAAATACTTCAAATAAATAATGTAATTATATATCGAGTTAGCTGGTTTGAATCGTGCTCGGTCTCACCAACTAAGTATAT
>CAXKVX010004703.1:0-12764 GCA_964058865.1 Eleocharis quinqueflora
TGTATTTTTTTTTTGTAATTCGTCTTAAGATGTAAGAAATATGTTTTATAAGTTCTTTAAGTAAACATAATTACAGAGACATAATTTGGGGGAAAAAATCAGGAGAAGACAAAACGTTTCAATTTTTTGTCAACGTAAATGTATTTTTTTTTTGTAATTCGTCTTAAGATGTATGATGTTGTGGTACTATTTTTGAACTTGCCACCACGTAACTCCGTCCTTGGTCATTGATCAAGTACACTAATTAGTCACCAAAACTTCTCTGTAGACAAGGACACTATTATCTTTTGTTCATGCTTGTTTGGATTTACCGTTGTGGCACCTACTTTTATTTTGTTTAACGCTAATATTTTATTAATATTTATATGCAACTATGCAAGTGATATCGATGGTTTTATGATTACGATTCTGGAACTCGAAATCAGAAGCAGAATCAGAGTTTTATCGGGCCGAGTTGACTCGGCTGACTCAACTTGAAATCAGAAAAATTAAATCGGTAACTTTTTTCTTTTTGACTCAACTCCTCCTGCACATCCGACCGATCTATTCTCTTCTCTTCTTCTTAGTCAGCCGACCTCTTCTCTTCTCATCTATGAAACTCGACTGACTCAGTTAGGAATCGGCTGACTCGACGCTGTTCATCCGAGTTATTGGATAAAACTCGCACATGCCTGAGTTTCAAGTAAAACTCGACTGACTCAGATCGAAATCGGCCGATTATCATCAGCATGTTTATGATCTATCAGAATGAAATAATTATTGTATTTCAACAACATCATTTACTTATTTGATTTTATACTAGAGAAAGTAACTTCTTTTAGTATAATAATTAATAAAAATGATAACTGCATATCAGTTTTTATCTTTCATTTAATATAAAAGGTCCGATTGGCCCCCATTTGCATTTCTGATTTCGGGTTCTCTAATTATAATATGTGTGCAATAAAGTAAAACCATATAGTCAAAAAAATAGTTGGATGTGTTCAGACTAGTTTTAAAAAAATAGAATGTGTTACAGGTTCAACTACTTTACAATGGTATAAATACATTATTGGATAACTAAAATAGTTAACAATGATGTAAATATATTATTTTGATAAATATTTGGCATGGCAATACTACTTTACAAGTTCAACTAGCCACTTTATTTGAGAAAGTCAAATACATAAATATTTTGACAGTAGCTCAGGTTTATAATTCTGGTAATTCTAAAATTTCATTATTTAAGGGTGCTAGTCTATCATTGAGACAAAAAAATCATATATTATCAATATTCTTTTAGCTTATAATTTTAATTCTGAGAAACAAGATGGGATAATCTGGGAATTTACTCCCAATGGTTGCTTTACAATTCATAGTATGTACATGTTTTTAAACTGCAGAGGGGCTTTAACTCCAATTCAGAATACAATTTGGGTTTTAAAAATTCCTCTTAAAGTTAAGATATTTATTTGGCTAACATTACAGTATAAATAAATACTAAAGATATGCTTTGTTTGAGAGGTTGGTTGGGTAATTCACAAATCACAATGTTCCATTTGTGACTCTTTAGAGTTTGTGGATCATTTATTCATTTATTGTATATGTCATGCTAACTTTTGGTTACTCTTTAATCGGTTTAATCAATGAAACTGTCAGCTGGATTTAACTTTTTTTGATCAGATTCTTCCGTGGTTATTACTGAACTAATGGAGTAGTATGTTTCAAATTGTAAACTTTGTCAAAATTTGCTAAGTGTTTTTAGTGTTTATTTTGTTATATTGTTGGAATTATATGACGTTTTTTTGGGATTATGTTAGATATTGTTTGGAGCTCAATAATTGTTTTCGCTACTAGAGTTTATTTTGTTTCTATTAGCTATATTTTAGGTCTTATGTACTTTGATATAGTTTCTGAAAAGTAATAGAAACCAGCAGTTTATCTGCTTTGTTCTAAAAAAATTAGAATGTGTTTGACGAACAAGTATCGTAATGCGACTAATCATATACAGTTAATTAATCGAATTTTGCAAACATGTCTTTCATATTTTAGTATATAAAAATATAAATAATTCAACAAAAAGTTACTTGCATATTTAAAATATAATATTAAAGAATTTAATTTCAGAAATATAAATAAAATTTGAAATGTATGAATTACAATATTTTAGTAATTTTATAATATATAGTATTCACATGTTTATTATATTCTAGTCAATTTAAAAAAATAATTAGCTAATTAATCGAATTCGACAGTCGATTAACTGATTTCACAGTTGATTAATTATGTTTTGTGACTGACTAATCTTTTTTGTCTGAAAATACGAATATATATTATACTTGACGAATTACTCACTGACAATAACTAATCAAATGATTAATTGGCGTAACTAATCAGTGTGACAGCTGATTTTTAAAACGCTGAACTCGTCAGGTAATATTCTTCCATCGCCATTTCCATTTGGAGGATGTTTGTTTCATTCGAAAAAAATTCTATCGGTCTACATATTTCAGAAAATAACTCCAACTTCAGACGAAATTTTTTCATAAAGGACCAAAGAACAAACTCTTTTTAAACAGATAGGACTAATGATATCTAAAAAAAATCACAATATTTGCGTCCTTAAATTTTCATTTTTTCCCGACATTTTTGTGAAAGTTTTAGAACAAATTTCACACTTTAAAGATGCTATTACTTGCGCAACAATAAAACTTGGAGCATCTCCATCCATTGGAGCAATTAATTTTAATTGCTAAACATACATGTCATCACTTTTAGCAATTAAGAAGATTCATAAAACACAAAACGCTTCATCCCAGCAATCCGTTAACAATTGTAAATTAAAGAGAATGAAAGAATATTGTCCAATCATTTTGCAAATGTGTCACTTAAGCAACAATTTCTTAATAAGCAAATTTACTTAATTAGCAATTCATTTGCAATCCAACAATTGAAATAACAATTGCCACATAAGACTAAGCAATTGTAAAACAATTACCATTGTAGATGCTCTTAGAGATACAAATATTAATTGCCCTATTATCCTTTTATGATATTTTTTAGATGGTCATTAGTTCTATCTGTCAAAAAATTACTTGCGCAACAAAATTACTTTCAAGGCTCTACTGGAGAGCATGTGAAACGAGAGTCTGAAGTGGAAATTCGGGTGATATCATTTCGTGTATTTCTAATTTTCTATAAGAACCTATCCCTCTCACAATTCTAACTCATTAAAACCTCTATAGAGCACAGGCTTGTTTCTTTCCCTCTCCGCCACCAAATTGGACAATCTCTTTCGTGCTCTCAGCTCCAACTAAGCACGCATGGCGTTCGAAAAGATCAAGGTTGCCAACCCCATCGTCGAGATGGACGGTTAGTATTTTGGTTCTCTGCTCTGATGTCTTTACATTTTTAATCGCTAGATGAGAATCGGTTTGCATCGATCGGCGGTGCTTTTTGTCGAGATCTGGACTAGAGGTGAAGTTGAGTTGCATAAAGGAGAGAATGGATCTGGATCCGCCTGACGTGTATATTGAAATTCAAATTTCAAGCATTAGAAAGGAGATCGCAATGATCTATGCGCTTTTAGTTTAGTTTAATGTTGATAATGATGATACTCTCAGTTGCGGCATCAAAAGATTGGATCAAGTTTGAGGAGAGATATGCTCTTCTTGTTTAGATTAAAATTTGCATTTCCGTGCAGATTTAGATTTATTGAGACAGTCAAATACTCAGATAATTTATTTACCTTCTGATATTTTCAGACGAAAATAAAAGGTTGTGTTAACTTTTGTGTTTACTTCTATTTTATGTGGTGTAGGTGATGAGATGACAAGGGTCTTCTGGAAATCAATCAAAGATAAGGTTCAGAAATGCATTTCTGATCTACTAATGATACTTCAATTTTTTAAGCATTGAATGAATTTGGACATAATGCTATGTTTAAGCAACTATCTGCTTATGAGGATCCAATTCTGTTAACTTTGTACTTTTTTGCTATCCAGGTTTTTAATTAAACTGATTTTCTGATCTTGTAGCAATCAAATATTGGCGAACTATGAAATTATTCCACATGAATAAAATTCTGAAAGTTTAACTTGATAGTTTTCACTTTTCAGTGTAAATAGAAGTATTGAAATTTAAGCACTAGTGAATTATTTGTAAAATATTCATCATGTCTAAGTTGTGTTTCTGCAATGAAGAAATAATAAGCCATGTTTCTGATTGTAAGCAGCTCATCCTCCCATTTTTGGATTTGGATATCAAATATTTTGACTTGGGGATAACACACCGTGATGCCACAGATGACAAAGTTACAATCGAGAGTGCCGAAGCTACTCTCAAGTGAGATATAATGACCTTTTATTTCATTCTAATAATATTAATTTACCACTCTGGGTTTGAAAATCAGATGTTGAGTAATAATACTAATTTGCAGCGTCTGAACATTCTATTTTTCTTCTGATGTTGACTGAAACATTTTTGTAGATACAATGTGGCCATCAAGTGTGCAACTATAACTCCTGGTAAACTTATTTAAAATATTGGAGGCAAATTACTAGCAACCAACCTGTAATGTAATTTCTCTCTTTGTCTTTCTTATGATTAAAAAAATTTGGCAGATGAGGCACGTGTAAAGGAGTTCAGCCTCAAGCAAATGTGGAAGAGCCCCAATGGCACAATTAGGAACATCCTGAATGGTACAATCCTTGTTGCCTTAGTTTTGCTTATGAAAATTATTAAATTATCTCTTGTAATTTGAATATACTTCTTTATTTCAGGTACTGTGTTCAGAGAGCCCATTATTTGCAGGAATGTCCCAAAACTTGTTCCTGGTAAAAGAAATTAAAGTTACGCCATTATTGTTTTCAGGGTCAAGATTGTAAATTTTCTAATGCAGTGATACTATTTTAGGATGGACCAAGCCTATTTGCATCGGAAGGCATGCCTATGGTGACCAGTACCGTGCTACTGATGCTGTTATCAAGGGCCCTGGCAAGCTCAAATTGGTATTTGGTATGCCCCAGAAATACAACAATGGCTATCAATAAAAATGCTCTTTGTTTTTATGTATCAGTATTACATTCTTGTCCTTAGTCCTTACAATATCCTTTCCCTAAATTTACAGAGGGAAAAGAAGAGCAGATTGATCTCGAGGTTTTCAACTTCACTGGAGCTGGCGGTGTTGCTATTTCTATGTACAACACTGATGAGGTACGGTAACAACACTCACTTATTATAGTGGTGACATACTAGAGTCTATTGTTTTTTCCACCTTAGATCTATATCTGGAATACCCTAATTGTAGGATAAGCGCCTGCATCCAAAGATTACATCAGGTAATTAAATGGTCATAGACTCATGGTAGAAAAGAGGGTATGAATGTATGGAATTAATGTCCTAAATCTGTATGGAGAATTGGAGATGATTAAATGGGTTCCAAAAAAATACCCTTTTTAAGCACTAACTGAATCTGAAACCTTTTCACAGTCCATCCGTGCATTTGCTGCTGCTTCTATGACGACTGCTTATGAGAAGAAATGGCCATTGTATCTCAGCACAAAGAACACAATTCTAAAGAAATATGATGGCAGGTGTGCATTTAATGAGTTTCTCTTTTACCTGTCTTGAATCTTGCAATGGTGCATTTCTTGTCAGAATCACATTCATCTTAAACATGGATTTTCTTGAAATGTAGGTTCAAGGACATTTTCCAGGAGGTTTATGAAGCTGAGTGGAAATCAAAGTTTGAGGCTGCTGGAATTTGGTTTGTTACTTTTTGAAGTTCTTTCATCTTCAATTTTTGCTTCTTCATGAAAAGTCAACAAAGCTTTCTAGTTGATAATGCTTTCTCAAAGAACTTAGCTATTACTTTTTGTTCCAATATTGATCATATTTCTTCAAAAAAAAACTAATGAGATTATTTTTTGTGTAGGTATGAGCACCGCTTGATTGATGACATGGTTGCATATGCACTCAAGAGCGAGGGAGGTTATGTCTGGGCATGCAAAAACTATGATGGTGATGTGCAGAGTGATTTCCTGGCTCAAGGTTAGATAAAAAAAAGTGACTTAAAATTCATGGCTAATTGGCTATATTTGTTTTTTTTTCTTTTTCATATGTGCTGCAAATTTTGTTTGCAACATTAATTAAAGCATAGCTATAGGGTGTACCATTTTATTTTATATGGTATTACATTGCCAATTGATTGTTTCTGTTTGCAGGATTCGGATCATTGGGTTTGATGACATCTGTATTGGTATGTCAATTTGCCTCTGTTTATTTAAATTTTATTTTTATTTTCATCATAACAACTGTAACCCACAACAATAGCAGGAGCAAAGCTTGTCCCAAACAAGTTGGGGTAGGCTGGAAATGAAACCCAATAAATTCCATGGGAATGGCTGGAATTTTACATGGCTCGCCAAGCCTATCACAACCCTACCCTCCTTTTTCTGGATTGGGACAAACTATGTAAATGGCTGGAATTTTACAGTGGCTCACCAGGCCTATCCTTTTTCTGGCTTGGGACAAACTATGTAAAAAAATTACAACTGTAACCCACTAGAAAGTATTGTATTATCGTATCCCAATATACTTTGTTAGTTTGTTTTTATTTAAATTATTTTGTTACACTAACCCTTGGAGTTAATTGTATTAGTTTAAACTTTAAAAAAATATATATTTTTTTCAATCTGAACAAAGTGCAATGCTGTTTTGCGAGTGGCATGCTTGTTGGTGACGTATCTTTTCTGAAGCATATGACCATATTTTGTTACATTTACAGGTTTGTCCTGATGGGAAAACCATAGAAGCTGAAGCTGCTCATGGTACAGTTACACGTCACTACAGGGTTCACCAAAAGGGAGGTGAAACCAGTACCAATAGTATTGCTTCGATCTTTGCTTGGTCTAGAGGCCTTGCTCACAGGTATCATCTTCTTTTTATTTACTTTTTACTTCTTTATTTGGCTGTCTGCTCAATCCTCCAAATGTCAGACAATTGCATGTAATTCTATAATGAGCCTGAAAATATATAACACTCTCTAACACTGAACTGATAAATAAGGATGTCCAAATAAATTACTGTTTTTCTCTCCTCCTAATCATGTGATATGAGTATTCTTTTTCATGAAATTTTGTTGGGTGGTGTACCTGCCCTATTTATTATAGTTCTACTCTACAGGAGCAATGAGCAATTGCTTTCTTGGCTGTATTGATTGAGAAGCAATTGCTTTCTTGGCTGTATTGATTGAGATGGTGACTTATTGTACAACTTTCTAAAGCTGAATTTACATCAAACAGGGCTAAGCTGGATGATAATGCAAGACTCCTTGAATTCACTCAGAAGCTCGAAGCTGCATGTGTTGGAGTTGTTGAGTCTGGAAAGATGACCAAAGATCTGGCTCTTCTAATTCATGGCTCCAAGTATGTGTTCTCTGACTTATTTTCTTTTTTATTCCTTCTTTCTTTTCTTGTGCTCTTGGTAGGACTTGGAGTTGCTATATGAATAGATCCTTAATATGCAATCTGCAATCTGCAAAATGAGAAGAATCCTATACATTTTTCATAAAACATGTAAAATTCTTCATAGACTAGCAATATTTAACCCTTAGCCTTTCTGACTACCATTATCAATCATGAGTTGCAAAGGAGGTTAACTGGGCCATTTTTAGAACAAGATCACATGAAATATTTTTATTGGAGATATCAAATGTGGCATGAAATCTCCAATTCTCTGTGACCCCTGATCATAATTCAAATTGCTGAATTTTCTCATGTGTTATTTTGTACTATTTTTGTTGTCAGAGTGACTAGAAGCCAGTACCTGAACACTGAGGAATTCATTGATGCAGTTGCGGAGGAGCTCAAAGCACAGATTTCAGCCAACTAAATGTTGATTGGCAGCTTAATTTATATTTGCAATTTCTGCCAATTTGGTATTTCTAGTCTTCTAGATGAACCTCTAATTTTCTTTTCTTTTCTTTTATTTTGAATGGGAACTTTGCCGGTGAATAAAGAATAATAATTTCTTACGAGTTTGGAAGTAAACTGGTTCATTTATGAAATTTGTTTCTTTTTTGTGCTGAATTTTCAAAACTGGTGGTTACATTTCCCAGTATGTATGAGGGATCTCAATATACTGTGTACCTACCTACAAGATGGCATTCTGCTGTAGTACCCTTATATTCTAACATTCCTTATAATCAGAAGCTGTAATGTGTATTGATTGTACTCCATTTGACCTGTCAAGAGCATCTTCATTCTAACGATGTTGCAACCAAAACTTTTGGCACCAGTTTAGCAAATTTATTCAAGTTAATTTTAGGATGTCCATCTTGTATGTGATTTTTGCAAGTGTCATATTAAATTAGCAGGTCGGATAGAAATGCTCTAATTTCTTATGATGAATCTTCTTTGGTTATTTTCATTTTACAGTGTCAAGCTACTAATATTTCTCCAATTACATCTCTTCATTTTTACCAATTTGCTCACCATTTTTCCTCGTTGGATCTCCCCATTTCCCCCAATATTCTCCCACTGATCCTGTAATAAATTATTGACTTGATTTTTAGAAATATAACTGATAAAGAAACCACAGGAAGGAAAGCAGGCCACAGGCCGCATGCGATTTACAACGATATTGAATATTTTGATGGAGTGATTGACGAAATGTGATTTTTCCTCAAAAAGATATAATAAATAAATAATACAGTGGAGCAACCAGGCAGAAATATAACCGATATGCTACTCACTGATCCTGTAATGTACAAAATACACAGTGGCTGAGTGGCCCTATGAAAAGAGAAACACACCTATTCACTACAAAAATTACAACTACCAACACCATCAACCAATTTGACAGCTCCGTTTTGAAACCAAAGAAAACTGAAAGAGAAGAAAACTCAACTGGAAAATATTAACAGCCATCATCCATTCAGCGAGTAACATCATCTTGGTACACACAAAAAATCCACAGTTGCCTGTGACTTGCTTTCCAAGCTTCAGGTTGGGTAAAATTTGCATTGCTTCTGATAGCACCATCTTCGCTCGTGTTCATCTTTCATACTTTATACCCATCTTTCATACTCTATACCAAGGAAACAAAAACACAAAAAGAGACATTTTAACACTTACAACCTCAAGGTGCAGCGTTTTACACGCTTTTCTTTAACTAAAACAGATTTTATGTGTATTATGAAATGAAAACTCTTATATACACTGGGATAAAACATCAAGAAACTTATCACATATGCCATGACCTCCTATGCTAGAAGTCGAAATTACCAGAACAGTGCCTCATTACCACTCACACATGCATACACAATACAATGGTTAAGGTGTCATGCTTGGCATCTTTTGAGCAAGATGGCAACATTGTTATTTATATTTGTGCATGTAATGTAATATTTCAAATATAATGAAAAAGGATCACATACAATTGGCCCTACGCTACTTTGTCATGCACTATTTGCACAAATGAGAGACAAGAACTTCAAGCTTCTACCAGCTAGTTATCAATCGACATGTTCTGTAGCCAACTGGCATATAAATGTCCAAAACACGCCTTCTAGAGGAACAAATGATATTCTAGTTCTGCAACTACAGCCATAATTTGATCCATTCTTTTTCTTTAGAAAATGTTCCCATGACATGTTAGCAAGTATGAATGATTTGATGTTTCAGGTAGGGATTAAAGTTATTCACTAACCATGTTAACAAATGCACTAAACATACTCTTTGAGATTACTACTGATATTAATATAACTGTAGAAAAAGCTCTGGCATATCCTTTATCAGAATCATTAAACTTTAGAAGACAATTAACTGATAAACTTAGATTTGATTTTAATCAACTATGTTATTTGATTCAGAGTGTTAGTTTAGATAAAAATGTTTCTGATAAGATTATATGGAAATGAAATTTCAATGATATATTTTCAGTTAATTCGTTCTATAGATGGCTAGATTTCGAAGGAGTTAAAAATAGAGAATATGAAACCATTTGGAAAGCAAAAATGCCTCTAAAAATCAAAGTTTTTTTGTGGTTAATCAAGAGAGGAAAAGTCTTAACTAAGCAAAACTTAGCCTCTAGAGGAATGAACATAAACACTAATTGTGTATTATGTGGGTTAGAAGAATCTATAGATCATCTATTTGTTACATGTTCAGTAGCACAAACCCTATGAAATTGGATTGCACAATTTAATGGATTTCATAACTATTTGCAATCTGTTAAAGAAGTATGGTATGTACAAGCTGCAATACCCCTTAAGGAAAATGTAATAGTAGAAATTGTCAAAGGGGCTGTATTATGGACTATTTGGATAGAAAGAAACAATATTTGCTTTATTAGTAAATATAAAAATTTTCATTCTCTAGGTTTGAATGTTATTAGATTAGCAAGTTTTTGGATGTAAAAATTCTAAGCAAGATTTGTTTTTAAAACTATCTTTAGTTCTTTCTCAAGATGTAGAAAATTTGATAAACAACTCTACATGTTTTAACAATAATTTGGTTACTCAAAATGATATAGTTGAACTTCCAGGATTATTATTAGAATAGAATACATGTTTACATTTTTTCTTCTTGGATCAAGAACAAATTCAAGCTCTAGCTCTGGATACTCGGGTTGAAATTTGAATGAGATTGGTGATGAAGAAGTTTCTGATACTGAGATTGTGTACAAGAAGGTCTACTTGACTGGAATAGAAGTCCCACCAGGTAAAAAAAAGCACTCTCCATTCCCGTTTGACCCAAATCCAATTCCTTGAAGATTGTTTAGAAATTTGATTGACAGTGTTAGTCGTTTTGTGATGTATTTTGATGGTGAGAGAGTGAAAAACAATGTTTGTTAATGTTCTGTTGTGTGAAATTTTAGTACTATTTGGAGAGAAGTGAGGATAAACAATTTAATACTTATAAGACCTAATGCAGACAGTTAGGTAGATGTTCTATCTAGGAGTTAGTTTAGTTAGAATAGAATAAGGTAGATTTAGTTTTTAGCTATTAGTTTATATTAATTAATGTAAGACTCAGGATTATATTTCAATGAAATAAGTGAGAATCCCCCACCTCTGAGTCAAAACAAATGCACTAAACATACACGAAAAAAATTAAATCACAAGTTAAATTACAAACCAATTTTTTGAAAGATGGTCCCGTCACCAGCTTCTTTAGCTTCTCTGCATCAGATTTTGCACGATCCAAAGCCTAATTACAAAAGAGAAAAATATGTAAAGAAAATGATTCATAAAATAGATAAACAATACATTTATTTTACTTTTATTACTTTTTTTATCACCAGTGAAGCCTAAGTCAAGCTTCACTTTTAGCTCAAAACCACTAAGGCCCTTGAGCCTCTCTCAAAATTACTTCCCAACTACTGCCAAAGAAAAAAGCTAGATTTACAGTTGAGAGTGTACAACAGTAATGTTTTGCATATGGGTTATTTGTTTACTAATTTATTAGTTTTTGGCTAAAGTTTGATTATTAAAGCCTCATCATATGTACTATAAAAACTCAAGCAATTCCATTAGGCCCCGTCCGGCTGCACAAATTTTGTGGGGAAGAAAACAAATGGGTGTGGGATCCCTAGAAGTGATTTTGTGAGTTCCCAAATAACAGTAATTATAGAGATAGTATAATTCAAAAGATGGTGGGAAAAGAAAACTCAAGTCCTAACTAAATTAATTTTTTCCCATCAAATTATAAAAAAGTGGGAACTTGTGTAGGAATCAAACTCAAAACCATATAGTAAATATGGGTTAGGATTAGGTACACCCATGAGTGCACTATTTGATTGTGCACTCATGGTTGGATCAATGAATTGCGTACTCTCTCCTTACAATTTAATTATTTATCTTTTTCCTTTCTCAATGCAATTTAAGAAGAGAAATAGTGTAATTCATTGATCCAATGGTTTAAACAATAATTGCACAATCAAATGATGTACTCATGAGTGTAACTAACTCTAACCGGGCTGCCGAACACGCACTGAAAGTTTTTACCAATTGAAAGAGAAATCTCACCCAAACCCACTGGTTGGGATCAAAATAGACATGGCCTTAGTGAACTTACCAAATCCCTATGTTGCACGGGTGCGGGTGCGGGTGCGGGTGCGGGTATCGTATCCGATACGATGCGGGTGCGGGGATACGTCATTTTTCAAAAAACTAGGATACGGAAGTATATATAGAATAATAAAAAAAATCACATTATATATTAAAATGTTTGATTTTGTTTACATTCAACTACCACTATAGATGCATGTTATCCAGTATTTTGTTCTAAAATAATAATATATATTGCTATGTAGGTTTTAGAAGTAATTAAGATTAAATTAAGTTTGTTCTGTAAGAATTCAAGATACTGCTATAATTTAGTATATTTTACTGTAGGAAACAAAAGATAGAATATCCAAGATTATAAAGCTCTTTCTTAGCTTTCCAACGCACTTTGAATCAGCTTAATCGGAGTTCGGATGAAGAACTTATGACCAAAATACTGACCGTTGCGTACTGAAACGTATCCCAGCCGTATCCCAGCCGTATCCTGTGCCGTATCCCAGCCGTATCCTGCCGTATCCCAATATTAAAATAATGCGATACGCCACATGGAGTATCCGATGCGTATCGCACCCGTATCGCACGCGAATCCGCGTCGGATACGTATCCGATACGCGGTGCGGCATGATTTTGGAGTATCCGGGCAACCTAGCCAAATCCCAAACCTTAGCAACTTCAAAACTTTAGCAAACCTTATAGTCACTAATATACATGGAGT
>CAXKVX010004704.1:0-20549 GCA_964058865.1 Eleocharis quinqueflora
GTGCTTGGGCGTTGTTACAGCCTATCTGGGAGATAGCCCGTATGTGTTCTTGGGTTGAAGTAGGTGGAAAGCAATTAACCGGGGAGGTTAACTGCCTATCTCTTGAGTTGTGAGTTTTGCTATTGTGTTGTGTTCTCTAGAATCTGATCCCCCTTCCTCTTGGACGGAGGTGTATTTATACCGATACTGTTGGTTTGTTCATGGTCTCAATCGTGGGTAGTTATTTAGATCGTGCCGTAGTGGTGTTATACTTAAGGCGGTTTAATCCGGATACTATTTTAAGACATGTCCTTTCGGTTAAGTTTCTATCAGGAGGCACTGTTTATACACGTGATCTATTTCGGGTACTTGCAGGCCTTTATGGACCCTTCCGGGAAGTACTGGGTCTTTCCTGATTTTGGGCCTTTGGCAAAAGTAAATGATCGGTCCGATCCGTTGAAAATATTTTCCAAACTAATACAGACTTAAAGACCAAATTTTATATATTTTTTATTTTTTCTACTATTTTATCGAATTGATTGAAAATTGAATGACTGTTAATCGTTAGATAAATAAAATTTTCAACATATATATATGTATATATATAGAGAGAGAGAGTGTGTGCGTGTGTGTTAGGCACAGTGCCTACGATGCTTGACCAAGCACAGTGCTTACGGTGCTTGAGCATCAAATCCACATATGGATAGTTAAAATTTTGATTTAAGATGCTCATTAGTTTCTTTATATCAAAATTTTCTCATATACAAAATTTTTCTGCTTTTAGAGTTTTCAAAGTACGTGTTTTGGATTTTAAAGATGACTCCCAAATAGTAATAAAATAATCAATATTTATGCATAAAAGTAGGACATTTAAAAAATTCGAAATACGTACTAAAAAAACTATAAATAGAAACTTTCTGTATTCGTAGAGATTTTGAGATCAATAAATTATTTAGCATGATAAATCGAAATTTTAGCCGTTCATTTTTTTAGATTTGTTTTCCAAGCACGGGAGGCGCTGTGCCTGGCCAAACATTGTAGCCTAATTATATATATATAATCTGGCTACTGTGATATGCATAGTTAATGAGCATTCGTGCTATACATTTTTTTCTTCATTGAATTGCTTTAATTAACAATAATTTAAGTTGCCCAATAAATTCTTTATATTGAAATCTAATAGGAAATCAAATTTCGTGATTTTTAAAGCTATCTAGCACTTTTTTAAATATTTTTTAAGAACAACCCTTTTTATTATTGAAAAAATGACCTCTTCCATGGCTATTTTTAAAAAATAGCTAGAAAGCTATAAAATTCACGAAATTTGGTTTTCTAGTAGATTTCAATATGAAAAATTTATTGAGCTACTTAAATTGGTGTTAATTAAAGCAATCCAACGAAGAAAAAATGCATAACACGAATGTTCACTAAATATGCATATCACCGTAGCCGGATTATATATATATATAGAGAGAGAGAGAGAGTAAGGCTACGGTGCTTGGCCAAGCACCGAGCCTCCCGTGCTTGGGCGGCAAATCTCATAATGAGACGGCTAAAATTTCGATTTATCATGCTCAATAATTTCTTTATAACAAAATCTCCTCAGATACAAAATTTTCTTTTTTTAGAGTTATTTAACTATGTGTTTCAGATTTTTTTTAATATGACCCCAAAATAGTAATAAAATAATCAGTGTTTATGCATAAAAATATGGCACTTTCAAAACTTCGAAACACGTACTTAAAAAATTCTAAAAATAGAATTTTTTTGTATCAGAGCAGATTTTGATATAAATAAATTATTGAGATTTGACGCCTTATAGGCCATTTTGCCAAAGGCCCAAAATCAGGAAAGGCCCAATACTCCCCCCGGAAGGGTCCATAAAGGCCTGCAAGTACCCGAAATAGATCACGTGTATAAACAACGCCTCCCGATAGAAACTTAACCGAAAGGGCATGTCCTAAAATAGCATCCGAATTAAACCGCCTTAAGTATAACACCACTACGACACGATCTAAATAACTACCCACGATTGAGACCATGGACAAACCGACAGTATCGGTATAAATACATCTCCGTCCAAGAGGAAGGGAGATCAGATTCTGGAGAACACAACACTATAGCAAAACTCACAACTCAAGAGATATGTAGTTAACCTCCCCGATTAATTGCTTTCCACCTACTTCAACCCAAGAACACCTATGGGCTATCTCCCAGATAGGCCGTAACAGCGGGAGATACCCCGAGGGATATCTTAAGAAGATATTCTGAAACGAATCCGAGAAAACCATGTTAAGATTAAATGACCCGACAGGTATTATCGGAAGGATATTTCTCAAAAGATATATCACCGGATGATGCAGTTAAACTATCCGATACTGAAAATTAAAGCCTTTAATGTGATTAAAAATAACATTATAGGCTTGAAAGTTGCAGAAAGCTAAAAAAAAAGAGGCTAAGAATCCCCTCACATATATATAGTGAAGATTTAAAGAAAGTTCTCATGGTATGGTGAATTTCGGTGAAAAATCTGCTCAAAATCTAATTATTCTTTTTGCACATTATAACTCATCTAAAATTTGTCATTTAATGTGAATATGACTGCTAGCAACTTAGTTGAAAAGCACCAAGGTAAAAGCAGATTTAAGAGAATCTATCAGTATACCCACCTCAAGAATATACCTTTAGATATATAATTCTGTAGGGACAATACTTCAAAGATGTATCCAATTAAATATTATAAAAAAAACAATTTTTTCAGTTTTATTTTTGCTTGGTGCAAATAAAAATGTGATCCGCACCGCAAAGTCTTATCTATTTATTTTTTGTTTCTGGTGAAGGAATCCTAGCATTGTTCTCACTCTTTCTCCTCCACAAGATTCGATTCCTTTTTTTTTACAAAAACAAAATGGAATAAAACTCATTTCCTCGTTTTGCATTTAAAGAAAGGCAATATTATCCACAAGCTCCTCTTTTTACAACCTTTAGTCGTTGTAAATATATCGATCCGTTATAGTTTTCCAGAAACGGGCAGTGATTCATCCGTGGTAAATATCCCAGAGACGGTCCAGATTGACCCACGTGGCATCACCCAAGAGTTTTATTTTTACCCGGAACACAAAATTTTCCGAAACGGGTAAGAGTTATCGCAGATTTAAAAGGAACCATGATTTCTCCATTCAGTTCAAAATGGACACTGACGTAATGTCTATATTTTTGTTCCAGTTGGGTACTCAATGGAGAGATGTGTACTGGTGTTCCGTCACGTCTTTAACTGAAATAAATAATTTTTCTTTTTTAAGATTAAATGATCTAATTTCCATTTCATCCTTCCAGTTAAAAAAGATAAATAAAAGTAGACGGTACCCGTGGGGGTTTAACACGAATAGCCCGGTGCCAGAAGGTTTAAGCAAAAGAGAGAGAGAAAGTGGTTTTGAGGGGTTTTGGAATTTGGGTTGGCGATCTCAAAGAGAATTCAAATCCAGAGAGAGAGAGAGAGAGAGAAAGGAAACTACAAGATCAAATTCTAACAGGATCATTCGCCAAAGCTTCAGTAATTGTAGAATTAAGGCGAGAAGGAAGAAGGATCAATCGTGGATCTTCTGATCTAAGGTGAGACCACTGGATCGGTTGTTGCATCGCAATTCAATTCAATTCTGTTTTTTTTTTGTCGCTTGGAGCCTGTCGTTGTATTCTCGCTGAATTTCTTTACTTTCATCAAAATTGTGCTCAATTTCGCTTTATTTCTCAATTCAATTCTGATGATTAGATTGGTACGTTTCTGATCCGCAACGCTCAGCTTTTTTTGTTGCTTAATCTGCACGGATCCCTATGCTTGGGATGTTGCTTTGTCTTTTGGATTGCTTCTTGGAGATGTTTTTTCATTGATTTAATAATGATAATTTCATAGGAAAAGAAACGTATCTTGTTTCGCTCTCCAATTTCGTTTCCTTTTTTATTTTGGGGAATTATTGGTCGTTGTTGGTTAATTTTCTTAAAAAAAAAAGTCTTTGGGGGGTTTTTGGGTTTAATGATCTATTATTAAATTATCATCGATGAAGGCCGTTTGATGTAATTGTTGTATTTGTAAGTTAATCAATTCCTTATGTGATCAAAGATCCTGGGTTTATTTGTCTTTTATATTTGAATTTTCCCTTTTTCTGTTCGTGAAATTGGAATTGATCGATTTTTTTGTTCTAACTGATAAATTTTAAAGAAGAGTTGAAAAAATAAGATTTTTATTTTTGTTTTGGTGCAGGTTAGCATTTGAAGGGAGAGATCAAGGAATGCTGTTATCTCATTGTTTTGTCATTTAAGTTAGCGAATAATTATAAGAAAATATGGTGTTTCACAAGAGTTTGGATTATAGCTCCTCCCGCCACAAGATACCAGTAACACCATCAGTACCTAAATCTGCTAAGGTTGATATAAATTTCTCTTCAGGCCTTTGATTCCAATTTTAATTTTAATTTTTTGAATTCTCGTCTTTATATATTTATTTCAATTTACAGGGAAAGCGATCCAGCAGAAAGAAAAATGAGATCAATGACATGTGTGCATTTGACATGCTAGCTACCATAGCCGGAAAGCTTCTGATGGAAGGGGGAGAGAATTCTCTTCTCCTATCTGACAAAAATCCAATTGCTGCGAAGGAAATTGCAAATCCTGAGGCGGTGAAATCTGATCCACTGGATCAGGATAGCTGCAGTGAGAGCGAAACACCAATTAAGGAGGTGTCAGGCTCTCCTGATGTGTACAGTCGAATGGAATTGGGAGTGAAGCCGCCTTTGGTTAGCTCAGACAGCAGCAGTGAGATGCCGTTGGACCAAGATGACATTAAAATTGCATGGACTGAATGTGTTGATAGAGAATGTGAAGATAACTCGTCAGCCTGCACGCATCCCAAGGCATTCAGGAACAACTCAAATGTTTCCAAGAAAGTCGTTTCCACAAAGCATAGGAAGGCTGCGTCCCCTCGGGTGCATAAGGGTGATAAAATTTATACTGGTGGTGAGATGAAGCCAACTTTCTTTAACAGTAACTTATTTTACACTCGTCAAAAAACTCAGTTCAAAAGGAAGAAGCAGTTTGGTCATAGCTCCACATTTACCCGGGAAGGTAATAAAGATTCATAAACTGTTTGGTAATTTATTACTTGAGAATTTGCCTTTTCTATGATTAACTGTAAGATGTTTATGTATGGAAAGTCAACATGGTTCTTAATTCTTATTTGTTTTTCAGTAAAAAGAGAAGCATCAATTGCAAAACAGAAACCAAAGTTTGAATCAAAAGACAAAGTGAAGCTATGTATCAAGTCCTTCCAGATCCCTGAGCTTTCGATTGAAATCCCTGAAATGGCCACAGTTGGCTCTCTGAAGGTAACATTTTACTGTTCTTCTTCATAATAATTACCAAAAAAAAACTAAAAAAATAATTTTTTGTGTGTTGTTTACTAAATGCACATGTTCTATTACAGAAAAAGGTATTGGAGGCTATGGCAGCTATGCTAGGAGAAGGCCTGCATGTCGGTGTCACAATGCATGGAAAGAAAGTGAGAGATGATACAGCCACACTTGTACAGGCAGGAATCAACCATGACAAGACAATTGAAAATCTTGATTTTTCGATTGAACCAAAATTCATATCAGAGTTGAGTCAAACGAACAATTCTTCCCAGATTGTGGTGCAGGAAGATAGCCATGTCACTGATCTGGGGGACTTTACTGAGCCTTTAGCAAGGTTTGCAAATTAAATGTAATAATAATTAGGATTTAGGACGCAAGTTTCAAGTTTTAATTATTTCCACTAATAAATGAAAGCCATTTTTCAATTGCAGTATGCCACCAACTGCATCCGCACCAGAGAACCAGGGGTCATATCAGGAGCCGACCCAAAACCCGGTGCAGAACCCAGTACAATCACCTTCACTGAACTGCCACGAGAGTAGCTACGACTCAGCTCCTTTGCCTAATTCACCAGCTGAGAACATGTCTTCTCCTGAGAAAATTTCAAATTTAAAAGATTCAAACCCTGTGAATGAATCAAAAGCACTAGTGGTTCATAGGATGGAGGTGGATGAGTCATTTTCTGTGATACCAGCACGGAAATCTAAGCGGATTGAACCTGCTGGGCAGAGAAGGACCCGACGCCCATTTTCTGTTGCTGAGGTGGAAGCCCTTGTTCAGGCTGTTGAGAAATTAGGCACTGGAAGGTGTGATTTATGTTTTATTTGTTTCAAAGAATGAAGAGAAGAAAAAAAAAAATGAAGAAAAAGGATTTATGGCTGTATTTGAATTTCTTCAGGTGGAGGGATGTAAAAATCAGAGCATTTGATAATGCAAAGCACCGCACATATGTGGATCTCAAGGTAACAGAATTTGCAGAATATTTTTGTTAGAAAACCAATTTGAAGTTTTGTTCTTAGTTACTCAATTTAGTCGTGGTAGATGATTCTGTAGTGCTGTAGCTTTTCTACATTATAAGAATAATAATTCATTCCAGGCTTTTAAAATGCATTGCTCCTTAACATCTTTTAGCTGTTTAGGTCAGAATCAGTTGTGTTATAAATCGATGTCATATTCTAAATATAGATATTGCATATTTTGGTGTCATACTAATCATATACATCATTTTAGTATCCTTTGCTGTTTTTGTCATAAATGGGTTATTTAGGCGTCCTTTTGTCATGCTAGGTAATCCTAATTTGATTTCTCTCCAATTGTTCAATTAATGGTGAAATACATAGCCTGATCTTTTGTTTGAATGGAAGTACCTAAAGAGAATTTCAGTCTTCTCCATTTTACGGGATAAATTGGCGAAGACGAAAATCTGTTACTTCTTTATGTTTGGAAGAAGTCTCTGCTGATATTTAGAAGAAAATTTGGACCAAATATCAACTCGTTTATAGTGCTGACACGCAAAAAAAAACTATTTCGAGTTTTCCTGTGTACCAGATCAAGTTGTTTACCAAGAGAAGCTATAAAGCCTCTCACCTGGAATAAATCCAGAATAGTTATGTCCCCACGGCAGCCAATTCTGACTGCAGACCAAATCATAAATTCAAAGTTCAAAGTCCTCTTATCACCAATTCATCATTCCATCATTGGCTGGTACACTTGGTCACCTACCATGCCATATCGTGGTCAATTCTCACAAGCCACCATAATTTTTCTTTGTGGTCATACTTGCATTTATCCCATGTGCTTAATCATAATGGTCAAATTTTATGTCTTTAGGATAAATGGAAAACACTGGTGCACACAGCTAGTATTGCACCACAACAAAGGCGTGGTGAACCAGTTCCACAGGAGCTCCTGGACCGGGTTCTTGCAGCCCAGGCGTATTGGGCTCACCAGCAAGCTAAACTCCAACTGAAGTCAGAGGCTTGTTGCCTTCTCACCTAAAACTAACTCAACCAAATTTATTTTTTCTTAGGTTTTATTTCTGTACATTAGAAGTACAAAGGTTATGAGAGGAATTGACCAATTTGTGTAGAAATTTGTTTCATTTTTTTCTTACCATCATTCTTTCGCTCCCAAGCCGGGTTCTCTCTAGCTTCAGTTCTCTGCCTTTGTGCAACAAATAGGGGAGGGACTACATTTAGAGGTGTTATAAATGGTGCCTGGAAATTGCAAATAGAAATCCAGAAAGGGTTGAAATCTGATCCAGCAGTCGCCTGTTCGCTAATTCTTTCTTTTGGTGGAGGTGGTTATATTGGGAAGGAAAAGGCTAAAAGGAGATTGGATTCTTTTTTTTTTTTATACTTTCTAATTTATTTTCTTAATTCGATCTTACGTTAGATGTATTGGTGGAGAATCTGTACTTGTTGCAAATTGAACATTTAATTAAACACATAGTATATATACATTTGTATTTAGTTCAATGAATTTATTTTTGTATGTTATCTGTTATCTATCCCCATGTGATATTTCTGCTTTTATAACAAGGCTCATTGACAGCTATTGGAATTGATTATATTACATCTGTACTAACCGAATAATTATTGAACTGGTACAGTACTAATCAACTATATTGGGATTATTAAACCACCTGCTAATCCAATTGAAAAGTACGCTAGATCTGAATACTTAAATGAGCTTGAGGTGACTGACAAACAACCTCTAAAATAAGTAAATAACACAGATCTTGATTTTAGTGGCGATATCTATATTTCCCTTTGCAATTTATACTAGCATGCATACAAATGGTTTAATAGTCTAGTGATAATTTATACTAGCATGCATGCAAATGATTTAGTAGTTTAGTGATAGTTAATTAGAATGATTTGTAAAAAAGTGTGTTCAATCTTTCGTGAGTACAAAAGTGACCTCATTAAGAGACTTTAGTAATGGAGGCTGGAGCTTCGGAAATTTCTATATATAAAAAAAGGAGCGAAAACGTAGATATCAATATTGATATCAACTACTGATACCGATGTTATTATGTACATTATTAGAGTTATTATACATGTTATTTTTTGTACTGAAATAGCTATGCATATTATTTTTGTACTTAAATAATTATGCATGCTATTTAAATTATTATGCACATTATTTTGTTAACATGCATAATAATTTTTTCAGTATAAAAATAACATGAATAATAACTCAAATAATGTGTATAGTAATTCAACTAAATATGCATAATAACATCGGTATCAATAGTCGATATCAATATTGATATCTACCAAACATTTAAAAAAAATTATAATAACAGTATTGGAAGAGAACTTATGATCAGTTTTCCAACTAACTCTTGGTTCCCCAATTGAATGCTTCTCTGGTCATTCTTCCTTTTTTAAATCTGTCTTAATCAATGAATGAAACTTACATTTCTAATCATGGATCGATTTTAAATAAAGTCGGATGACTTATTTTTAAACTAAGTTATGTTATGCATTCCTAAGTCCATGCATTATTTACTGAAGAAGGAACCCAATTTGCATTTGTTTTATATTATCCCGATTGGCTGATTCAAGAAAAACCTTTTCTAAGCGTTTTATATTAGTGCTGCATGCACCCTTTCAATGATCTTTAAAAATTAAGTTTGCGTTAATATTCAACTTATTATCCCTCCATATTTTCTTGGGGACCCACAACATTGTACAAACGACAAATCCTAGTAATCACCAAATAAGGCAGTTTCATGTTGTCATTATTCTATTCTGGTAAATGTAACTAAATTTTATATACAGAGAGAGCACTTTTACACCCACCGTAAAGGAAAAAAGGAACAGTGAGCAAAACCAAAGTAGGAAAAAAGAAAGAACATACAACAATATATAGATAAATAATCAATAATTAATCCTCCCCCCCCCACAACTGTTAGTTACACTATTCCTGTCTCAGTTACCAAACTTAAAGAGGCAGGAGAACATCACTATAACATTGGGTATAATGCATGTGTCCTATTCCAAATTTCCAACCTCCTATTCCAGATTTCCAACTTTGAGGTTGGAAATTTGGAATACAGGCTGTGTGCAGCCAGAATAGCACATTCCATGTTCTACCTTTGTGCCAATCAATTCTACCTGGACTCACATTACCTCTTTCTTTTATTCTCCTTTTGTTTGCTCTGTTAATTTAATGTGAGAAAAAGGAGAGAAGATGTTTTCTTTTTTTTTTTCGACTGGTGCTGACAGCAGCTGTCAGATACGGGAGATGTATCTTTTGTTAATATCCAATCCATATCATGTTATCTCCATGTGATAGATGATGTAAATATGTTGTTGTTCCCTCAATTTAATACCAATCGGCGCTGGCAACTGTGGAATTTTGATCTCCCCTATGCAAAAAGATCAAATGTATCATACCTAATTTGCTGCTAAATTAATTCATGCAAGTCAAACCAAACTCAATTCTGGTGGTGGATCTAACTAAACATGTTGCTTGTATTGCCATCACACGCATTTCCATCATTAGAAATTTTGTATTATTTTTTTTGTCCACATGCATGTATGCTTCATAAATTTTAATACTTTTTTATGCCAAGAATTTTATCAAAATAAGTAAAAATAATAATGAAATAATAGTTATAGAATACTTCTATTCATATATATTTTGAAAAATATAGTTCAAATTGGAAAAAAAAATTTGGATTATTTTTAAAATTTTAAGTTTCACTTGTATAATCTTAGGTCACTGTTAAAAGACATTCAATCTTTTATTTTATCAAACAACTTCAAATTTTTAATGGTGAAGTTTTAATAATTTTATGCAAGAATAAAATAAATTATTTTGAACTCAAACTTAATACACACTATAGAAATAAATTGAGAACCACCTACAATTTTACTTCTTTTATTTGAACGATATCCTCTACAAATATTAAATTATAATGTACTGTAAAAAATATAAAATTAAATACACGGCAAAACTATCCATGACCATAACAAACTACTAGAAAACGATGGAGAATATACCCTTAAATGGCTTTTAAATAAATCATAAGCTAGCGTATATGGCTTGTGCATGTATTGAAACTAGAAAGATCCAGATAACTAATGATCAATTAATTGATCATAGAAATTATCGTCATTTTTTCTATCCACGTCTTTTGTTTAAAATAAGAAAAAAACAAATTAATAAGCAAGAGATTCCTATAATAATTTTTTTAAGTAGTCATCTTATTTTATTTTGTTTTATAGCTACGATCCTTCAGCACTTCTGGAAACCTTCCTTTTAATTTTAAAATTCATAAGGATTGCAATGATTGGACTAAAACGGGGTCAAATCCATTAAAATTTTAAAATCCCTAATAAACAGAAAAGACAAGCCTAATGAAATTATACATTTGGTGCATGTGATAGGCCAAGAAAGGTATAAATATAATGCTGGTCGTATTTTGTTGATTAAGTCAGCAAAAGCATCTCCTTACTGTTATTCTCATGCTGTTATTCTCATGGGAACATGAACATATATATATATATAGAGTATAGCTAATGTGAAAACGTTTGCACTTCGGAAAGTGCAAACGCTTCACATTAGCCAATTTTTTATGGTCAAAATTTAAATTTAAGTTTCTCAATAAATTCTTCATATAAAAATCTTGTAGGAAATAAAATTTTGTGATTTTTAGAATTTTCTAACTATATTTTAAATATTTTTTAAAAACAGTCAAGTTTAATATTAATTTTTTTTGTGAAAACATGACATTTTCAGGACTGTTTTTAAAAAATATTTAAAATATAGCTAGAAAGCTCTAAAAATCACGAAATTTAATTTCCTACAAGATTTTGATATGAAGAATTTATTGAGCAACTTAAATTTAAATTTTGACCACAAAAAATTGGCTAATGTGAAGCGTTTGCACTTCGGCCGAAGTGCAAACGTTTTCACATTAGCCATACTCTATATATATATATATTGCTAAAATGTTGGGTTACCAATCTATAGAATTAGCCAATTAGGCACATACTTCTATGATCAGATTATTATAAATGGTTGTTTTTCTTTTTAATATTATTTTCAAATTATTATATCTCATTCTCATTCTCTACAGAATTTCAATTGGACAGAACTTTTGCCCACATTGTTCATCTTGTACTATTAACAAATTTTTTTTATTAAATTGTCAAAATTATAGATTAGCTTAGTATTACCGAATTAGTTATATTTTAATAATTAGCATTGCAGATGTATTGTGTTAATTAACAGTTATTTTTTTTAATAAGATATTTCGTTGGTTCATCCTTTATTACTTTGTAATTGTGTTTCCCGGAACGGAAGATGTGCCTCTTTGTAGAGAGATGAAATCCAAAATAAATATAGTGTTAATTGTTAATATTTCGTTATGCAATACTTAAAATTTCTTTTAACAATGTTAGTAAAAAGTTTTATAATTGTAACTTATTTCTAAAAATTGACGTGATATGTAATTGTCAAAATGACATATTGAATCTTCAAATAAAATGCTTATCTACTTCTACACTTTTCATATTCCAACTTATAAGAAATAAGAGGATGGATTCAAAATGCCTCTACTTTTTGTGTGTTTCTATTTTGCGTCAAAATTGACATCAAGAGTATATTTTGAACCTCCAAATTTACATCATTAATTACTTTTATAGAAATAATGTAGATTTCAAGACGCAATAAACACACATAAAAATAAAAACATTTGAACTCTCCTCAACAAATAAATTATATATTATGTATTCAACCAACCGTTCAAAACAGTTTCCCCTTTTTTTGATATCAGATGTAGATATCAGATGTGAAGAAGGAGAAAACCATCACCACTTCTAATTTATTTTCTTATTTTCATTGTTGATAACTTGATCTTGATTGGGACCGATACTTATCAGAACCAAATAGAGAGAGAAATAGAAATTGAACTGAACAAAGTGAAAACACAGTTACCTGACCTAGACGTAAAGTAAATACGTATAATAATTTAATTTATGATTCGTATTGTATAAAACAAAATAATATACGCTTTAAATCTTAAATTTGGGCTTAGAAAAAGAAAGATTCAAGAGCAAAGCCCAGATTAGAACGCAAACAGACTTTATTTTACACCTTGTCTTGTACAAACAAAGAAAGAAAAAAGTATATCCGAAGATAGCCCCAGAATTACATTCAACAAATTGTTAGAGAAAAACTAAGAAATACAAGCCCAAATTAGCCCACTTAAACTGAACCCAATTAAATCAGGTGCTTAGTGTGCTCCTACATCTTCACGAAATCAAGATACCTCGCTAATTCTTTATCCGACGAAATCTAAAATTGTCCAATTCTCATTGGGTTATTTGGAAGTTTGAACAGCGAGGCTGTTGGTTAGTCTTTCTTTGATTCTTTCAAGACTTCTTTTTTGTATTTTTGTACCTGAACTGCGTGTCTGTGGTGGATTTCAAGGTCTATCCTTTTGCATTTCTTCGTTTCCATATCAGATTTCTGCTCAGTTCAATGCTATTGAACCTTAAAAAGAGCATCGGAGAATTACTGTGACTTTTCTTATACAAGATCATGTTGATACAACGCCCCAAGTAATTGTTATTTTTGTGTCAGTTACCTACAATATTGTATCAGAAGGCAGGAACAGTATATTAAGGATTCGGGTGTGAATCCCATGATGCAACAGCAAAATCAATACCCACCTCAGCAATCAGGGAGTGCATACTCCACACAGGATCGGATGCGCCAAGCTGATATACACTATCCCGGGGCATCACGGCCTGCGAATGGACAGTGGCTCCGGGACCGGGACCGGGACCATGACTCTGCAAAAGATCCCAATAAGATCACCTCTTACTCTGTTGGATACACTGAAGGTAAGTGATACTATCATACTGTCATACCAGTTGGTCCATTTCATAACTATGGTAAGCTTACAAACTAGTTAGCAGTACTTGGAAAGTTGGCATAATAACATACAACAATAAATATAATAGTTGACAACAAAATTTTCAGTCAAGTTCAATTGCCATAAGAAGCAAGTTGGTATCAGATTCTAATACAATGGCACAAACAATATGAGATTATCCATCGCGTCATTCTTCTTGACTCTGTCAATCCGTTTGACTGTTTTCATTAACAATAAGAATTGTTTCAGTTATTAAATTACAAAACTTACAAGCAGGCAAGCACTAACCAAAGGGCAGGGCTCAGATCGGTGAGGAGAAAAAGGTCCTATGGCCTTTTTGAATTCAAATAAATGCTGACTGAATTTACTAAAAATTTGAGGGGGGCCGTGCCTGTAAATTAGTATAAAATATAAAGAAATCATTGATCAATCACTTTTATCGAGAATATTAGGGGAGTCAGCCCCCCTTCCTCCCTCCACCCCTTAGTATTTTATTGGAAAGCCATCTGCCACAACTGATATGCATAGCACACAAATCTTACTTATCCTATGCAGATTCGCATGTTATGCATATCAGATAGGCCAGATGGCTTATCTAATATTTTTTATCATCAGACCGGGGTCCACGAAGGCTGTGCCGAAGCTGCCTACTGATCGCACCCCTCTTGTTGAGGAGTGAGTGAAATACTTGCAGAGGGGGGCACTTCTTTTATAGGCATTGGAGTGATATGATATTGGCAATTTGCCAATGTGGGACTAATGTCGTGCAACCGGACAGATACATACCCATTTCGTTTATTATTATTATTATTATTATTATTATTATTATTACTATTATTTTTCTTTTAGGGTCTGCTCCCAAGAATTGTAGAGGAGGGGAGGGGAGGGGAGGGGAGGGGACAAAACAACCACTTGCTCCCGAGCTAAAAATGGTGGGAGCGAACGAAGGGGAGACGAGGTGATAGGAGGAGAAATCTTAGTTAATTTTCGTTAGAACTGGTCTCTCCCAATTCGGGGTGTAGAAAACATTCTCCGTCTCCCGATTTTCTTCCCGTCCCTTCCTCTCCCCCGTCTTTTCTCTCCGATTCGGGAGCAGACCCTTAAGGAAAGTGCTCATAGATAGGCTGTGACCGTGGCCTTGATTTAGGAAAAACAAAAATCAAACTCTTGTTATTGTATTTGACCTTAATTAAGCGAATATCACACATGTGAAGTCGAAATTGAAGCAAGGGAAAAACAGAAAATAATTCAAACATTTCAATAGATACTATATATATCTTTTAGTAAAATAATAAAAAAAACATATCTTGTATTTATGTATAATAGCTGCACCAGTATCCTAAATTTTTGGAAATTTCTGTATCGCTGCTGATACGATACCTGCACCCCTATCCGTGCAAAACAGGTATGTACCAATCAGTCCAATTTTCTCTTCACCAAATTTGTGACCAGGGGACAAAAGTAAAATGCTTATTTGTGAATAATCTGATACCCAAACAAATGCTGGTACGGTTACTTAAGTGTTTCCCAGTTATGGTCTGGTTCATACTTCAAAACTTGTACTGGGCATATGCAGCTGCTCTGCCTATCCATATTTCCAGTACTGTGCTCTTCAACTATTTCTATTTATTTATATTTTTTCTTATTAATGATTTGATCCATAGGTCAAGGTAAAGCTGCTTCACATAGTTACATGCAAGAGCCACAGAGAGGTGACTCAAAACATGGAACAGAAAAAGTGGGAAACAACCCAAGGGCAGCGTCAACAAATAATGGTGCATTGAAAGGGGAATACACAGATAATGCAGTCCTTCCACAGACAATTGAAGTGCTGGAGCAGAGATTTTTTGAAGATCTCATGAAACTACTGAAGGAACAGCATGCTGCAGAGGATGCTGAGCTTTCAAGGCACCGTGAGGTACCTTCCACAGCTTTACTATAGATAATCTCTTCTTGTGAGTTGTCAACTTAATCTCTTATTGATGCTATTTTTCTCTTCCTTTTGTTACAGAGGCTAAATGAGATTAATGTGCAGTATCAAGAGAAATTGGTGGCTTTGCGAACAAAGCAAGGGAAAATAAGAGAAGAATTTCTGAGAAAGGAATCTGAGTCCCGCTTCCAACAATACCAGCAGTTCCAAAGCACCAATTCCATGGCCCATTTCCAAAACAACAACCCTCCTTCCCTTACGCCGGGCGGGGCCCACCAAAGTTATCCTTCTGGTGGGTATAGCATGAAGGCAACACAGAGAACGGCAGCATACCATGGTGCATATGGTGCAGAAGCATACCCCGGTTGTTATGGCGGAGATGCGGCACCGAGGGCCCTATATCCTACTTTAGCAATTCAGCATGAATCTGGTGGCAACGCACATGGCCGTGGATTGGAGCCACACTATCGTGGTGGTAGAGCTTATAATGCTAGAGGTAGGCAGCACTAAGTTCTTACTTATATGACCAGGGTGATAGTGTTGTCTTGTATTTTCTTTTTATTTTCTCTTTACTTTGGATTTCAGTAGAAACATTACCCCCGACCTCTCAGTCCTGCCCAACCCAACAAAAAACCTTGTTTTTTCTTAGTGCTTCGAGTTTCCAATTGTGAGGTTTGTATAGGAAGTTGCATGATGGATTCTGCCATGGTGTTGATTAGTATTGGGTAGTCTCTTGCACCATGGTTGGAATTTCTACCAAGTAGGTTAGAGCTCCTGCATATTGTCAATAACTTGAGATAGATCTCATCATTAATAAAATGTAGGATATTCTAAAATTCTCATAGGATGATTCAAAATCAATATGGATCACATCAGATATTTGTTAATGTAATAAATATGAAGATCTGTAGAATATTGTAATTTATTGGTTTGCATTTACATTAGGATCCTTTGAACTTTTAGTGTATTTAGCTTTTGATCTTGTTTGGTATCTGATATACCAACATTCCACTGAATCTCAAGTCCTTTTAATGAAGAGAGAGCACTACTACCGTTAGGTCTTCACAAAACTTCAGCATGAGAAATGATCAAATTACCTTATTTGTAGCATGTTATGATAACATTTTCTTGCAGCAATAGCTCAAATTTGAAGTTTCATCATTAAACCGTTGACTTTGTGCTATTCATGAGGATCTTTTGCTTGTAAAATTTCATGTAAGGAATTAGGGAAACAGAAATCATTGGAGTGGGATCAATTTGCCGAAGAAGAGAAGAATGGCAACGATGCAAAGAGAGCAAACTAACTCTAGTTTAGAAGGAAGAAAAAAAGATGGATGAAATTTGTAACTAGTTTATACTGAGAGGACTTCGCTATGCGAGTGCATGAATAATTTTCTTTATCAAAATATACTTAGTACCTCCATTTAAAGGCTTAGACTGTTAAGCCTAGTAGTCTAGCATCATTTACATTTATTGAAAGAGCAACCATATACTTAGGCCCTTCTTTCAAAGAACTCTCCCATCAACAAGCTATGCTTCGAACCAAACTTCCCTTCCATCTCTGATGAAGGGCTGTCAACCACAGGGCTAACCTCATTTACCACTACATGACTCTTCACCGCTGACTGGTACGGCGTCGCATTTGGATCTGGATAGACTTGTCTGGGGATGACATTTGCTCCAATCTGATTATCTGCCAGGACAATTCGACGGTCAATCGATTCCTGAACAGCTACTGTAGGCTTCTTCTCAGGTTGCAACACCTCCCTGATCTCATCAGAATGAGTTTTGGGGCGGAGTCGGTAGGGGTTGCGATAGGAGAACTGGTGGTAAGGGACAGGAGAGGGGTGAGGCAAGCGAGGCTGAGGTGGTGGAGGTAGGCCTTTCCGGAGGCGATAGGAAGCAGCAGAGCTCGGCGTCGTCGAGGAGGTCGTAAATGGCGGTGGCTGAGGCCAACTGAAGAGTAAGAGCTTTATTACTTAATTGCCACGTCAGCAAAGCAAATTATTTCCATGAAGTCTTACTTTTTAGAAGAGAGAGTGTCGTGAGACGATCAATTTTACTCAATTATTAAATCACGTCATACGTCGTAGTTTATAAACTCTAAAATAAAGTTATTAAATAAGAAACTATATAGTAAAATTGATCTATATTTCTAAAGCTCATTTAGAAATTATCACATGAAATTAGAAACTCTAAGAATTTCAATAATGAAATGCTCTAAAAGAGAAAAGAAGAGGGTAGTTGTTGTTGTCGTTGGGGACTAGCGGAGAGGAGAGGAGGGACCATAGATATTCTCTGATATCACTGTCGGTGTGTATCGACCGTTGAATTAAAGATCAACGATTCAACTGCCATTAAGATTTATGATTTTTTATAATATTAAATCAGGATCGTAATCCAACGATTCAGATTAGCAATAGCGATATCGCTACTCAGAAAAAAAAAAAAACTCTAAAGATCAACCCTCGATCATTTAAGATATGAATCAGAACATTAATTCTTAATCCGACGATTCAGATACAAACTTCTTTTCTGAAGATCAAAATTTCTCTTCAGTAAATTTCGTTTCAAGGTCTCAAAGGATATGGTTCCAAAAGAGGAAACGTTTCAAATTTCAAATGTCAATGGGCTGGAAAAAGGCTTTATGGGCTATTCATTCCTCTTCAATCTTCATGCATTATTGGGCTAGGTATCAATTTCCGCTTTTTACCGGAACCTAGAAATATTATAGACCGGAATTTTACTCCCAGGCAGCAACTGACAAAATCAAATTTGTTTATCAAGTAACTTTTTCATTTAAATTAATCATATTTTTCTGTTTCTAGAATTTAATCCGGTGGAGTAGCAATAAAAAGTATTTTTTAAAATTAGTAAAGAAAACAATCTTTTGCAACCGTAGAGACATATATGTTGGCACTGGCGAATCTAGTATAGTTTAGGAGTACGAATTGTAAAATTGTACATAGATCAAATGAAATTTAAAAATTGTGTCTAATTTTGAATTATTCATAATTAGTACTTTAATCAACTTGACAATTAACATCATAACGTTAGTGTTTTTAATCTTAAAAGAACATCACATGAATTGAATTCAACATTTAGCACTTGATCAATACTAATTAGTATACATTGTTTAGATTTTCATGATTCTCAATTAGTGTTACAAGTATCTAGCTTATCAGATTCTTTTTCAGTGTGCATCAAGGATGCATAAACTTCATAAGCAATGTAAGATGTTGGTGCAAAATTTGAAAAGTTCCTCCACAAGTCGTTTAATTACTCATAATTATTTAATGTTAACCCGAGATCATTTATTTTTATTATGCAAAATTGTGACAAAATGACTTCAATATGAATTAATTCTCCTTAATTTCCTCTCTTATTTATTTTGAAATATTAAAAAGAATCTATTCGGTAGTGTTGATAATAGAAGTTATGCAAAATTTTCAAAATATGAAGTTATGTAGGGTCGTTTCGATTTATCTTCATCGATTTGACTTTCTAAGTATTACTATATTTTACATATATTACTTTTGTTAATATTTAAAACAAATTCATTATTTATTATTTATTATATTATCATTATTTATATCGACCTTTTCCATTATTTGAATTGTATTTTATTTCTAACATATTCAAATTGTTGGAGCTAAAGAGTTTGTTGTCGTTATTGCAAAACATATTTTTTATTTTGGTATTCAAAATTTTTGGCGAAAATGTATGTTTTGTAAGTCATTTGTGTCTACTTCTGATCAAAATCTTGAATCTGCTACTGTATGTTGATATCATCTATAAATACATTGCAGAACCTTGCATGTCACTTAAAAAAATGGCAAACTTTAAAAGACTTTAAATAATGGGTGATGAATATAGTTCGTAATAAGTACCTACAAATTATTTTTATTTTTGACTTAATTAATAATTAAAGAGGCAGCAACTAAATGATAAAAATAAAAAGTTTATTGGAGTAAATTGATGTAGGAAGAGTAACAGAATGTGATACAAAAAAAAATATAGAGTCAGACTATTTGCAAAAAAAAATTGATTCATTGTCCGTGAGATTACAACACACATTCACAAACAAATTAGAAAATAAATTTGAAAAAACCTCTAAAAATAATTCCTAGCAGAGCTTGAATCTCAAACATCTTTCATGAAAATTTTGTACTTCACCACAACACTAGATATAACTTGACATAATTTGCAATTTTTTCAACTAATGGTCCCTTACAAACTCAAACGGGTAGACACGACCAATAATCAAGCTCCCTCGCCACATGCAATTTTTCAATGGGAACAAAGGATAAATAAGAGAAGACAAAACTCAATAACAAACAATAAGTTTCGTAACACTCTAAACACACCAAATTAAATTAAGATGATGTAGATTTTAGATGTAGATTTTAGATTAAAAGTATTGCTATGAAAAAACTCAATATCACTCAAAAGATCTTAATTTTACAGTCAAAGAAAGAGATGATAGAAACGTTCAATTAACTCTAATTTATGATAGAAATTGGTAATGATTGTTTGAATGATATGTGTAAGGCCCCCTAAAATGTTCATTTATTAATTATTTAACTTAAATTAATATAGTTGGTAATGAATAGTTCAAAATACCAAGCACATCTTATTTGTTCTTCCAACGATTGTAATTGTTGTTAACAGTTGATCCAAGGTACGAAATTTTATTAATTTGACGATGTTCTCTTTCGAAAAAAAATTTGCAAATAATTTAGTATATTTGTACGATTTGTCAAATTTTTTTGCAAAATAATTATGTATATTTAAAAATTTATGATTTTGCCTTTTTGAATTTTTTTTATAAATCTTGTCCTCCCGACAAAAATTCTGAATTCTCTTCTAAATTTTCTGTTACTGTTAGATTCAACTGTTACCGAATAATAATTCAAGTTGAAATAATACCCGTTTTCAATGGTAGTTTATATCGATTATTTAATGACTTAATTTCCTGTGGAAAGCTACCAATAAGCGATCCAACTGTTATAACCATTGTCAACGGTTGATTTATGTGCATGGTTTTGATTATTTTAACTTCAATTCTTAGACCAAACTATTTACTAATTTAAATAAATAATATAGTTATTTTAATTATATTCATATATATGTTAGGTGGTCATTGTTATTATTTTTTCGTTGAAAATATTATACTATTGATCCCGATAGCAAATATCGAGTCGAGAAGATAAGTGTTACTAAGGGACAGGAGGGTTATTCCGACTCAAGTCTTGCCGAGTCGAGAGAAAGATAATTAATACAAAATTACAAAAAGGGGAGAGACCGAAAATAAAGTAGCTAATTGTAAGCTCAGACT
>CAXKVX010004705.1:0-23724 GCA_964058865.1 Eleocharis quinqueflora
ACTAGAATAACATGCACGACACTAGAATAACATGCATAACAATTTATAACAAAAAATAAGTATGCATAGTAAAATCAATCAACATGCATGACAACTAGAATAACATGTCTAACAATCATATTTTGTATGCTGACGTTTTCAATTAACATGCATAACCAAAATAAGTATGCATAGTAAAATCAATCAACATGCATGACAACTAGAATAACATTTCTGACAAATATATTTTGTATGCTAGCGTTTTCAATTAACATGCATAACTAAATAAGTATGCATAGTAAATCAATCAACATGCATGACAACTAGAATAACATGTCTGACAATCATATTTTATATGTTGTCGTTTTCAATTAACATGCATAACAACAAAAAATGAAGTTTAAGAGGAGAATAGATCGCGAAGATGGAGTAATGACGCACGCGCGAGAGAGAGAGAGACAGGAAACATGCGTAACATGAAAATAAATTAGAGATCGGAAATTAGAAATGACCTTCCAGCGACAGAAGGTTCTATGTCGATATCAATTGCATATCAAACTAAGTATCCTGAAACATTTTCCAATACAATAATAGAACCATTGTCCGTAAAACGTGTAAGTTTTATATCTGTTGAGTTATTGTTATGATATTTAACTATTATGTCGAATATGCGGTATACAACTGTGCATGCATATGCGGAGATGTTTTGATAGCGGCTGTATTTTAAAGTTGTCGTTCTAGGTGTCACGATATTTGATTTTTAAATTTCATATTTGTTGAATTTTACTTTCAGCACATTTTCCAAGTCATGATTTCATATTAATCACCGTAATCTAGAACTGCAATTAATATGATAGAAACTCAATCATGCATGATGCAAGCGCAAGTATGAACAAGAAAACAATTATTTCCTTTTTATTACAGCAAGAAATAAGAGTGCAGGAGAGTGTCCTACAAACAAAGCACACATATGTTGGAGTGTCCTTCCATCTGTACTAATCTATAAGAAAAAAATCTATATTACTAAATCCTTCCATCTACAAAATAAAAATCCTATATAATTTTAATTAAAAATACTTGATGATTGATGATGGTAGCTTCTGGTTCAAATTTTTTTCGCGAGAGCTTCTGGTTCATTTTTTGTTCTTCGAGTATGGGGTTATTAGCTTCTGGTTCTATGTCTACCTGTTTTAACTTTTAAGATTAAAAAGGATTAATACCTGTTTTAAGAATGGAAATCCAAGAACACTGGTAATAAAAAAGAACGAAACAAGAGAGCCTACAGGAGATAATCAGACTTAATACTAAAAGTCCAGGGACACATTCATAAACTGTAAATTTAATCACCTAAAAAAAAGGAAGAAGATTACAAAACTAGAAAATTAATATTCACCTTGTCTGTAATGTTAGAGGGCCTGCATATACAGAAAGGGGAACCTCCTTCAACGAATGTGGCTGTAAATGTTAGAGGGCCCCACCACATAGGAAGACTTCGGTGCCGGTTTCTTTGCTTCAGGTGCTCCAAAAACATTCCAAAACCTGAGCGTCTCATCTCCAGCAGCTGATGCGACAGTGCATCCATCAGGACTCTACAAGTTTTCAGGTAATAAAATGAATAAGTGGATCTTATTGGGTTTATTTTGTAGCATAATTTCCTTTATCCATCTTAGTTACTTATAGATGTGATAGCTTTTACCGGTCAAAGTTCAAACTGTAAATACCTGAGCCATGAAGAGAACTCGGGAGGTATGACCAGTGAGTTCAGCCATCTTAGTCATAGAAGGGTACTTCCACAGTGTGAGCTGATTCTCGGTATATCCATGCGAACTCAGTAACTCCCTTTCATTCTTGTTCCACAACAGGGAACATACCTGAGATCCTGTGTCCACTGAGCTCAAACAAGCCCCGGTATTCACATTCCAGAATTTAATGCATCGGTCATTTCCACCTCCACCTGATGCTAGTAGGTTGCTCTGGAAGGGACACCAAGCAAGCGCCTTCACTGCAGCAGTGTGGTGGTTGAATCGGTGGATAGGGTTGGATGTGGAGAGATCCCAAATATGGAGAAGATTATCATTTCCACCACTAGCAAGGTACTTTCCTGAACTCTGCCATCTTAGACCACACACTTCATGGTTGTGGGCACGGAAAGAGCTGACTGTGTAAGCCCGAGCTCTGACATCATTGTTGACAATAGCACCATCCATGCCACCAGTTGTGAGTATGTTGTTGTTCCAAGCAAGTGACCCGACGCGAGATTGATGGATCCCTCTCAAAGTCCTGACCTGTAGATGAAGATTATTTGAGTAATTAGCTTGAAGCACATTTCAGTAGAACAAAAATGCTAGAAAATGGGTTTCCCTTATAGAATACATAAAAGCGCCAATACTAACCAGCTTATTGGAGGTTGAATCCCACAACTGTACATCTGAAGAGTTCAGACCAATAGCTATGTGTCGGCCATCTGGGGCCCAGCTGACACTAGTAACAGGGCCAAGGTCGTCATCAATTGTGACCAATTCAGAGGTAGACCCATTTGTAGCATTCCACAAGTAAACAGTGTTGCTAAGTGCAATTGATAGCACATTTGCACTCCCCCAGTCGAGCAAATTCAGGTAGTAGTCATCTACTATATCTGGTGCATCCAATGTTCTCTCTGCTGACTGCATTTATTGAGAACAATATCATGTCACAATTGGAGAAGAAATTAAACAAATACCATACACAGACCAGAAATAAAGACCTTCACCGATGGTACAAAGATGTACTGATGGACCTGGATGGTGCAGATTAGACAGTAAGTACCTCCACAGAAACTCCACTGTACAGTAACATACTCTATTGACAACATTTTAAACCTAATTACAGACCCAATGTCCTATATATAAAAAACAAAGGGACCTAATATAACAATAGGAACAGAAGGATACCTGAGGAATGTGCCTACGCTGCTTAGCAGGTTGGGCTTGAGTGCAAGAAGGAACCTCGGGCAGCAGCTCGACAGGTGCTGGAGGCTTGTTGCGGAAAGAGAGGATGCGTGTTCGTCCCTGGAGCATGGTATCAGCTAGAAGCTTCTGGTATGCCTCTTTTGCAGGAGATGTCACTCCTTTGTTTTCCTTGTCTTTCTTCGGCTCTGTCAGGAGGTACTGAGCTACGTCCATATCCATTGCGGATCGATTTGGGATGAACCTGTCTCCCTGTTTTTTGGAAGCAAAAAAAAATGTAAGACACTGCAAGGAATTGTAAAAGAAGCAGGAAATTTTTAAATTAAGGGGTTTATCAAATAGACAATATTATATTTAAGTAGTAGAAAATAAACTTTCAAAGAAAGACTGGATTTGAGGAAGGAAAGAAAACTGTAAAAAAACAATAGATTTTTTTTTCTCTGGATTATCTTTTTCCACTGATTAAAAGCAATTCAAGAACCAAGATCTTGATCTGAAATATCTATATGGAATCTTTAGGCACAGTTCAAGAACCAAGATCTTGATCTGAAATATCTATAATTCAATCTTTAGGCACAGTTCAATTTAACCTCCTATTTATCTCAAAGGGGAATAATTCATAGCTGAGAATAAAATATAGCTAATTAAGATTATAGTTTCCCCGTAAACAGATACAAGAAAATTAAGTGTCTTTTCATAAATTAACCTTCCAAAGAAAAAATCTTACATAGGTGCGAGAAGAGGAAGAGGTCCGATACAAGGAAGAATGCAACGGAGGAATGTATGGTCTGGATGCAACATCTCTTAGAGGGTGGCGGCACTCCATCCGACTCTTTTCAGAAGAAATCGAGAAACCTGAATCCATGAATTAAAAACAACAAAAGACCCGAGAAAAAAAGGGGACAAGCGGTAACAAGCACTAGTAAAGGAATTATAAAATTAAAAGGCTAAAAGAGAAATCCTGCAGCCAAAAAGGGGGTTAGATAAACAAATAAATCAAATAATCAGTAATTAATCAAATATTTGAGTGAGAAATGCTCAAATAAGAGTGCTATGCCGGATGCGATCTCTTCCCCTCCGAAGTACCGTAGGAAGGGAGAAAAATCTAAGCTCGAAAGAATCGTGCTCCGTAAAACGATCACAGCAGAACGGAGAGTGCGATTCCAAGATCAATTAGCGCAGAGAGAGAGAGAAAAATGAAATGTGAATGAGGAGAGAGCGGTGGATGGGTATGTAAAGAGAGTTGTGGCGGCGCTGCTGTTTAGGGTTTTTAGCGATTATTTCGACTATGATCGGATCAATGGGCACAACGGCTAATTTCCAAACCAGATCTTCTACCGCGCAGCACAAATACTGGACGTGTTGCGCGGTAAATCTCAGTCTTTGATTTGCATCGAGATTCGAGCAAATTAAACTTTATAATATTAGATCTTATAAATCAAATCTGAGCCGTCCATAATCTACTGTGCAGAAAATCACGAGCGTCCGTTAATGCTGCGCGGCAGAGAATCCGCCTCTGCTAATTTCACCTATAGGGAATGTCGAAAACTAGCCGTTATAATAGCTGGTTGCGTCACGTGTCAGTCTAAGTCGGTTCAAGTGTGCGACCGACAGACTGGTCCCACAAACCATTGCTTTAACAGGACCAGAAAAAAAATGAAAAGAAAGACTTAGGCCGAAAGGCCCAGAATAACCAAGACAGAGATTTAATAATGGGCCTTAATATGAGACCGAGCTCTATATGGGAAGATTGAGACTTGGAAGACTTCCATTAAAAGCTAAACTGTTCTTAGAAAGAAAAAGGAGCTCAGAAGTCAGAACTGTATTAATTACTACAAAGCCCCTGAAATGTACTGAAATTGCTACTGTAATTTTCATTTTCATTAATAGCAATCTAACTTATTTCCTCTCTTAGAAATAAGAAACAGATAGTTTAGTTCGAATATCTCTGAATTCAAAATTGTGGGATATATCGAAAATAAAAACTCAATTAAATTGTCAACAGCTCGAACAATTCCATACTAAAAAGTTGTTAAAAAACAACATATGGGAGAGCAATAATGCTGGTTTCTTGAAAAGAACAAATAATAGATAATTTCTTATTAATTAGTTTGCATGTTATGTCTTTGTGTAATTTAATAACAAAGGTTAAAAGCATAAGTACAACTCATTGAAAATATCTTGTTATCTAAATTCAACACTAGCCTACAAAACATGAATACAAATAAGGCAAAAACTTGGGTGTTTAAAAGATGGATACACTGCATATTCTAGTTCTTTATCGAGATTGATGAAAAATATTGAATTTAAATTTTGTTGTTTTTTAAAAAATCACTTTTCATCAATTGTGATAAATTAAACGGTCCAAATTAGTTAGAGTATTCAATGTACCTAATTTTTTAAGTATCCAAATTTTTGCCTATAAATAATGAGGAAATCAATCATTTTCTTTTGAAGAGGATTAATTTCATACTATGAATTGTAAATTCAAATATTGGTATTCAAATGTTAACGACATATTGTTAGTCCTTTTAAAATAAGGTAAATAAATTTGTAGTTTGTAGTTTTATAAAAGAGGAAAATTTTATATCACAATGACTTTTGAATTTGATGTCATCGATGTATTCAAAATACAATACTTAGAAAAATCAACATATAATTCTAATAGTTAATTTCGATGACAGAGCTATAATATGTTAAGTAGTGAAAAAATTGCCATAAGTATAATATCTCTTCAATTAGAAAAACCGTAGAGTCAAAAAAGTCAATATAAAAGAAGATATCAAGATACCAAAACATGTTGAGTATATGATAGGTTAATTTTGTCATAACTTTTGAAGGTCAACTATAGGCACTCCAAACTTATTTTATATATGATGAATATTTTAACTAGATAATAAAAAAATAATTTTCATAGTACTATCATGTCTTATATTTTCATATTCGAATTATATTTCTCCCTTTTTTATTAACTTATGGACACACATGACACATCTATCGTGTTCGTTTCCATATATTGAACACAAAAACTGTCAGAGTCCTAGATTTTAAAATCGCTTTGTTTTTTCTTTTGAGAGCCGATACGTAGATATCATATTTGATACCGACTATTGATATCAATTTTATTATGCATCTTTAGTTGAATTATACTGCACATTATTTGTGTTATTATGCATGTTATTTTTTTTAATGAAATAATTATACATGTTGTCAATTTTATTATGCACCTTTAGTTGAGTTATCGTGCACATTATTTGAGTTATCATGCATGTTATTTTTATAATGAAATAGTTATACATGTTAATTTCTGTACTGAAATAGTTATTATGGTATAACATGCATAATAACTTAAATAATGTGCATGATAACTCAAATAAAGATGCATAATAAAATCGGTATCACTAGTTAATATCAAATGTGGTATCTACGAAACATTATCCTTTTCTTTTTTTCTTAAAAATCGGCTAGAAACTTGACTGGTGAGACATACTCTTTTCAAATCTAATTATCTTTCATAATTTGGGGAGGGGTTCTTTTGTGAGTACAAAAACAATGGAGAACTAAATTGTAAAATAAAAAGTAGAAATAAAAAATAAAACAAATATTAGGAAAGTATAAATGACTAACAAAAATATGATTGTACTTTTTGACCGATAAAAATTAAAAACTAACTGTTAGCATTTATATTGAAAAGATAAAAGGTCATTTTACACTTTATAATAAAAGTGACCGTTAAAGACTTTCTGCCTATAAAACTCTAATGTACCACTTGTAAGAGATACACAATACAATACAATAATGAAATAAAGTTCTATTTCATATTTCTTCACCTTTTCTCTCTTTTATTTTCTGTATAAATTCTAAAAAATTCAACATAGTATCAGAGCAAATTGTTGCTCGATACAGAAAAACTTCTGCAAAAATCCTTAAACCAGAAAACACCTCAGAAACTGTCGAAATGACAGAAAAAATATCATATCAAACCCTTCAGAAGCCATGATTTCAAAGCAAGTTGTTGCTCGGTGCATAAAAACTTCCACAAAAATCATAATTTCAAGACATGATTGCTCGTTACAAGAGGTGCCAGGGCAAGAGTAGAAAGCTCAACCCAAGATACAAGGTTTTTCAGCACAACAATTGCTAGGGCAAGAGAAGAAATCTCAAATTGAACAAGAAAACAATAAGAACAACGACTTTCAAGCCAAATATCAGAACTAGCCAATGCTAGATCCAAGAGCCCGAGTTCGAGCTAAAACCAGATCCATGAGTCCAAGCCCAAGCTAATGTCAAAGACAGAGCCAAGAGTCAGAGCTAGCAATAAAAACCAACAATAAAACAAAATCGATGAACCATGAGACTGCAAATAAAGAAAGCTGCAACAAATGCTACATAAACAAAGGTCGTAGAGTCAAATAACGGTGTTTGGTGTAGAGCCAAAACCCACAAAAAGGCGATGAGAGTCCTATACCATCACCAAAACAAAGAAAAAACCTCATACCTGACAGAGAGGATCAAAGAACTTCCTTTCAAAATCGAACACAAAAATATCAGAAAAACTAACCACTCATGCAAAATTACTAGTGGTTACAAGTGGGACAATCATAGATGCAAGCTGAACAAACTCTTATGCAAACGAGACAACCAGCAAAAGATCAAAAAGAAACCACTGGCAAAATGAACCGGTAAAACTAACAAAGCCAGAAAATCAACAAAAACAAGATACCTCATCACTGAGTTGAAGTAGTTTAACAACTGAAGGAGGTCGAAGAGGGAGAGAGAAAGTCGGAGAGGAAGAGTTTACCATAATCTCTAGCTACTTGGAGTGAAAGGGGCCATTCTCGAAAATGGCAGAAAGAGAAGAGACAACTGACGGAGTGAGAGATCGACTCAAGCAATACCTCACCTTTGAGCTCAATTGTAAATTTTTTATTTTTACTCCCTCTCTATTTTCAAATAAGCTTGGTAAAATCGAATCCAAGGTCTTATCTTTAATTTCAAAAAAAAGAAATTATAAAGAGGACAAATAGCCTTTCAAAAAGGACAAAGAGTCTGAATCCAAGGCCTAGCTTCTCTTTAATTTCAGAAAAAGGAAATTATAAAGAGGACGAATAGTCTTTTAAAGAGGACAAAGAGTATGTTTTGAAATACCTTGATTTAAAATCAATTAGACCTGTGCCAAGTCCAAATGTTACAATTGTCATTTCTTGAAATTAAAGAGAAGTTGTAATTCTTGTCTAGAGAGACCAATTGAAAAAACAAATGTTTGACAATTAAACTTTCTACTGTTAATGATAAATCGGTTGGTACCAGTAAAGAACAAACTAACCTCAGACAAATTGATAAGAATACCGATACAAATACCAGCAAGAATGTGCAAAGAATTTCCTCCAAGAGGAGAAATTAAAAATAACCATGCAGTGGATTGGTACAATTAAAAAAAGGAAAGTGTTAAATCAGACAATCTTCAACAACTGATTGTGATGTCGACCAAAATAAAACCATACAGTGTCATTTTTTAAACTCAGTTTAATTTTTTTTAATTAATAGCATCGTATTCGAAACAAAAATTAGATGTATACTTCAATGGTTATCAACGAAATAATTTTACAAATAAAATAACAAAGGAATCTTAAAACTAATTTCTTTATATTTTGTTTCTAGCAAATCATATTAGTTTAGATACTTATATAGATTAGCAGTGCAATCAAGGCTTTCCTTTTGTTTTTTTAATCTATATTTGATAAAATAATAATTGATAACATATTATAAATTATATATCTAAAAAATGTCGATATTTTAATTATAAAATGACCTTTTCTACAAGTTATTATTCACCAAAAAATTAATACCCTAGTCACATAGAAGAAAATTATATTTAAAAATATATATCTTTTGTTTATTGTTTAATAAATTATAAAAGATAAAATTGTGGTAAACAAGTCTATATCAATAGCCAAAATAGTATGTTGAAAATGTAAAAGAGCATGTATAAACAAACAACCATGAATTGAATAAATACATGATGTGCATGAAATAGATAATGATACCTTTGAGGGAGAGAACAAAAATTAGAATGATACCACAATGGTTATCAGGGGTATCACAACCTCTATGTGGTTATTAAAACATACCAAATGGTAAATATGGTTGGTTCACATAATCATACTTGCCATAGTGTCACATAACCGAGTGGAACCTTTGAGCAATAGAGCCTCATCCCTCGGTGAGAAAAAAAAATCATAACCAAGAGGAATCTTAGAGCCATAGAACCTCATCCCTTGATGAATATGGTTGAAAAATAATCATAACCAAGAGGAACCTTAGAGCCATAGAGCCTCATCCCTTGGTAAAAGAAAAACAAATGCATACCGAGTGAAACCTTAGAGCCATAGAGCCTCATTCCTTGATAAGAAAAAAAATCATAACCAAGTGAAATCTTAGAGCCATATAGCCTCATCCCTTGGTAAAACAAAAAAAAAATCTCGAGGTGATTGGGTTTTCAAGCTAAGAAGTCATCTCTTGATAATAACCAATACTGATGTATCATAAAATTGGTAAAAACACCAGGTAATACCAAAACTAGTGTACCATAATGTTGATAAACACACTAAAAAAATATCAATAATGATGTATCGAAATACTAGTGAACACACCAATAATATTAAATAAATAAAATCAGAATACTGTTGTTTTTTTGTTTTTGTGTTTCTTGTAGGTATCGAGTCAAAAACATGATAAGTCAAATTTATATATGTCAAAACATAGGATTTGGGATGCAAGATTGGTCGTTACTTTTAGTATTTAGGTTAAATTAAGATAAAAACATGCAAGTTTGTGGTACTGCCAAATATTTTACAAAAATGCAGGAAATGGATGACTGACTCAATCCAAGATGATGTGCCAATAATGTAGAGCTCGTCCAGCTTTACAATGAACTTTGAATCGTCAAAATTGGAGTCCGAACGAAGAAGTTATGATGAAAATGATGCGGTATTTCTATGCAATTATAATATCAAGTTTCAAACTCAAATACCGTCGTGTATCGCAAGTGTACGATTGTCGTTGAGATTGAGTATCGGGTATCGAACACAGGGACAGGTCGATTTTCAAAAAGGTCAGAACGAGATTGGTTCTAAGCAAGTGATAAAAGTTGGTGAAGTGTGTTTGTTTCGGTAACCAAATTGCAATGTAAAGGAATCGTAATTAAGCGATGATTTGTCAATTAGTCTAGACCTAGGGCTTCGGGTTTGTTGATCCACTTACTCGCTAGATTGAATAATTATTGATTTAAGTTATTGATAAACGGGCACGGACAAACAATGGTTGATACCGAGTTAGTGATTTCTCAATCCGATACCAAACCTAGCACGGTTGTGAACCGATGATTAATCAAGTTCCAACTCGCACTAGGGATTATAACGATCCGTTATTTAGACACTACTAGAGTTATATTGCCCCGACAATTACGCACTAGGCACACAATTCAAATTTTGGCCTAACTACCCCTAGATCTAATCTAGTTCCCCTCGAATACGAGATAAATCTAGTGAATTTCCTATATCGAAATTCGAACTAACTATTTATCAATCAATCAATTCAAATCCAAACAATTTCAAATCTAAACAAGGAAAATCAATTTCATCAAATAACAATCATCAAAGCATTCAACAAAGTTTGCAAGTTTCACATTAACACCCTAACCCTAGAGAGGTATTTAGCCTCTCATAGTTGTTACAAGCACAAGAGATCGAATTAAAGACATAAAAAATGAAAAGCTAGGGAAAAGAAAGTTGATAAAACTCTAAACCGAGCTTTCAATCCAAGTCTTGATCTTCTTCCTTGCACTAGAAGCTCTAGATCTGATTTTTCTCGTTTGAAATCGCCTAGGAAGAGCAGCCCCTTGGAGAAGATGACTCAATGACAAGATAGGCAATTTCCCCTCCTCTTTCCTTATTAAAACTTTGAATATTTGAAATTTCGCCTAATTCCTTGCGTCCGCAAGGATTTCTCTCGGAGTCTCTGGAAATTGGGTGAAAAGTTTTGCGAATGCAAGGGATTTCTTGTGTCCGCAAAATGTTGCTCTGACTTCTCTAGAACTTGGGGTGAAAGTTTTGCGTCCGCAAGGGATCTCTTGCGTCTGCAACACTTTTGCTTGAATCTTCTCTGGAAGCTTGGACATAATGGTTTGTGGACACAAGGAAATCCTTGCGAACGCAAAGGTTGGCTGAAATGGTCCAATTTGTCCGTCTTGAAGCCCCGAGTCCAGTTCCAGCGTTCGTTTCTCTTCCAATCTCTTGTACCTGCATTTAGAATCACTAACAAGGGAATTAACGCGAACTTGCATGCTTTTGCACTACTTAAAGTCAAGAAAGCGTAAAAATTGATAGAGATACATTGCCGAATTACGCGTTCTGACGCGTACAAAATATAATTATCAGAAAATACGAAATATTGTGCACCAGAAGTATTTTCTTGCGGACGCAAAAATGTGTTTTCGGGCGCAAGAAAATGTGCTAGCAAACCAGAGAACTTCTTGCGGACGCAAGAAATTCTTTGCGGGCGCAAGAAAATTGTTTCGGAACAGACCTGATGCGCACTACAGACTGTTTTGGCCGTAACTTTATCATACGATGTCGGAATTTGATGATTCAAATTGTATTAGAAAGAGGAAAGAAAGGGCTACAACATGTTTTGTGTTTCTCCAAATTTGAATTTTTCCTATTCCTTGCGAACACATGAATATCTTTGCGTCCGCAAAGATTTACTTAGACTAGAATAGAGAAGGTCAGAGAAAATCCTTGCGGACACAAGGATATCTTGCCAACGCAAAGATTTGGACGGAATTCCAGAAAGCCATGATTCAAAAAAGGAAAGAAGGCATAACATTTCTATATTCATTACTCTCCCTCATAGGTCCATTTCCCATCTCTCTCTGGCGGCTAAGGGGAGAAAAAGGAGATCTAAACCTCCAGGAAGCACAAGAGATGATTACGGAGCATCCAAGAGCTTTCTTCTGTTTTGTTTGATCTTTTTTTTTTATCTCTAATATCTCTCTCTTGCTTGTAATGAATTGTTTTCTTGTATTTGCTTGTGCCATGAGAGGCTAAATCCCTCTCTAGGGCTTAGGGTGTAACCATGAAACTTGCTTGCTAGCAAAAGGTTGTTGAATTGTTGTTGATTAAAGTATCGTTTCTTTTATCTCTTGTTTGATTGATTTTAGGATTTGAGTTTAATGGTTGAGAAATCTACAACTTAGATCCGAAACCAAAAGGAAAGCTCGGTTGCTAATTGTACCTGATAGGGACATTAGTTAATAGAGGGGAAGTTAAATTTTGCAAAGTTATTTTACCATTGCGTAATTGCCCGATAATTTGGTTTAGGAACGTCTAACCACGGTGTGGATGATAACCCTAGTTTATTTTGGGGTCCGACTAATCATCGATCTTGGCTATACTAGATACGATATTAAATTGAGAAATCATCCTTTAATACCCAAACTTGATCACCTCGACCCATACTATCAACAACAATGATAATTACCCGTTTATCAACGTAAGTAAGTGATTGGTGAAACCCAAGATTTAGATCTTCCTTATTCTTGCCAAAGCCATCATTTACTATTTGTTGTTACTTATTTCAAACAGTTGTGACAAACCAACCGTTTTAATCACCATTTCTTGCTTAAGCGTAAGTTGTTTAGTTTTTAACAAGAGTTGACTTGTCCCTGTATTCGATACATAAATCATACCAACGACGATTGTACACTTGCAACCATATCTGGCATTTAGGTTTAAAACTTGAAGTAATAATTGTTTGAAAATACTGCATCAAGTTTTGGCGTCGTCGTCAGGAACAACAATATTCTTGGTTTTAATTTTACGATTGAACTTAAGCAATTTTTCTTTTTCTTTTGTTTTCCCAGATTTTAGTTACTTGATCTTCACTTGTCTTCTTTGTGTCTTACATGCATGAAATCTGATAGAAGAAGAAACAACTACACTGCTGACACTGATGGTTGCAATTTCTGAGTCATGTTCCTCTGAGATAATACAAGCAAGTCAAAGGATACGAGCGGGAGAAAGGCTTCCCCAATATCATACCAAGGAGACTTGAGATGGCCGAGGGCGCTGACAATCTTCGTGCAAGGATTGTTCACAACGCAACTTGAGCAAGCACAAGTCGCTAACCACAATCGCGGTAATATGGAGGAGAATCCTAACCGTCCACTCAGAGATTACACTACACCAAGGGCAGATGAGATACATATTGGATACACCGCTCTCAATATCTTAATGAAAGAATACCAAATTCCACCGGGGTGGATTAGCACGGTGCAACAAACTCTCTTTCATGGGTTAGCGCATGAGGATGCAACTCAGCGTCTTGCAAACTTTGAGGAGCTTTGTAGCATGCTTAAGGTCAGAATGATCTCACAATAGGACCTCAAGCGGATGGCTTTCACATTCTCTTTGGCCGACAAGGCTAAAAACTAGATTCGAGGACAAAGACCCAAGAACATGGATACATGAGGGAAGATATCCAATGCTTTCCTTAACCGATTCTTTCCGCCATCAAAGACTAACAACATTCGTCACCAAATCCACAACTTCCAGCAATGGAGCGACAAAACATTGTCAGAAGCGTGGGAGCGCTTCAACGAGTTGCAAAGGAGTTGCCCACATCATGACATCAAGGCATGGTCCCTTCTTTAGATCTTCTATGGGGGCCTCTTGTTGCATGATAGGGGGATGCTAGACGCGATCGTTGTGGGAACTTTGTCAACAAAGGCATTGTAGATGGCTTTCGGCTTATTGATGACATGTCACTGAATCAAAGTCAATGGCATGTGTCGAGAGAAGCACCAGTCTTGATGAAGAAGAAAGTAGGTGAGGTTGAGTCAAGCGACATGTTGCTTGCCGAGATAGCCGCTCACAACAAGAAAATTGACAGTTTGAGTGTCAACGTGGTAAACTCTGCCCATTCTCCTTCTTTTTCTCCTTGTTCTTTTTGAAGTGGTTTTGACAACCTATCGATGAATTGTGGAATGTGTGTATCAAACGAGGGGGCTTTGAGTCGGTAAATGTTTTAGGTCCAACAATAACCCCTATTCAAACACATACAACCCGAAGTGGAGGAATCACCCAAATTTTTCTTGGAAGCAAAATGACCAACCGCCCCAAGGTAACCAAGATAACCAAGACCTTATCGGCAAAACAAAAATTTTGGTAACCAATGGTGCGGTAATAATAAAGGTGCTAGTGATTCTCGACCAAAGTCTAGTATTGAATTGATGCTTGAGGCTTTCATGACAAGCCAAAAGAAGCAAATGGACTTAATATCAAGGTTGAGCTTTTAACCACACATAATAAGCTTCTTGAAATTCAAGTGAAGCAAAATGTGGAACAATTCGCGCGCCAACAAGGACAACTTCTTCCCAAGCCGGAGGAAAACCCGAAGATGCAAGTCAACGCTATGTCAATCAAGGGTAATCAGGAGCTAGATATCGACATGGAGTTAGAGTTGGAAAAAGTGGATCAAAGACAAATCTCCACATTCGAGGAATATGCCTCAATGGAACGAGTAAGGAAAGACTCTCCAAAGGTAAGCACGAAGGTACCAACACTTGTATCTCCGCTCAAGTATGCACCTTTCCCACAAATATTTATTAAGGCTCGAAATGATTGCAAACTTGGTAGATTTGAAGAAGTTTTACGTCAATTGGATGTGAGTGTACGATTTACCGATCTAATTTCCCAAGTTCCTTATTATGCAATTTTTTTGAATGAAAGTCTAACCAACAAAAGAAAGGTTAATGAGGAGGAAATTGTGTCAACAACGAAGGAATGTAGCATGTTGCTAGTCAACAAGCTATCTCCTAAGTTGAAGTACCCCGATAAAATCACCATCTCATATTCAATAGAGCTTACCAATTTAAAAAATGTCTTAGTGACCAAGGAGCCGATGTGAACCTAATGTCAAAATTCCATTTATAACAAGTTAAGGATCAGTACCATTAAACCAATTGATGTATCATTACAACTTGTCGATGGATCAACTCGAAAACCAATAGGGATTGTAGATGATTTATCAATCAAGGTTGGAAAGTTCTTTGTACCATGTGATTTTGTAATAGTCAATGAAGGAAAACCCTGAGGTATCCATAATTTTAGGGCGACCATTCCTTGCAATGGTTGGAGCCATGATTGATGTTAGAAATGGTGTACTAATTTTGAACATTGCAGATGAGTAAGTTAAGTTTAGCATTAAGAAACAAGCTCCTCTTATTTCTAATAAAACTTCTTCTTGTAGGGATGGAAGTCTCACCAAACATCCGAGGGAAGAAATCAAGAGGAGTGCAAAATAAGTCTTGGAGGAGCCGAGAATGGGGGATGAGCAAAGGAGGTCAGAAACCAAGCAATCGAGCATCATTTCTCAATCCTTGCGAGTTCCAAGCAAACTTTGCGGATTGCAAGAAGGTTGTGCAAAGAAGTTGAGACCTCCAAATTGTCCATCTCCACCCCATGCCTCAACCAAATTTTCATCGGATCTTTCCGAAGGCTTCTCGAACATGCCCAACCGAGAAATCAAGGCCAAGGACATGTCGCAAGGCGACACAAATTTTTACAAGATCGGCGAGCTAGTCACCAAACTCGAGGTGATAAAAAAGGCCTTTGAGAAAACCGTTGAGACAATTATTCAAGAACACATGCTCGACAAAGGAGAGGAGGAAAGCTGGAATGTGCATATGGCGCAATACAACGATGATGAACAACATCTCAACTTCTGCACACATGGAGAGTCGGTAGGAGGGAACAAACACACTTCTCTCACCAAACTGACAACGTGGCATGGTCGAGCTCACGACATTAAACTGAGCACCATCACGTCAATCTTTGTGAGCATTGTTCTCCCTTTCTCATTTTATATTTTCACCGCTTGTTCGATTCGCAACGAGAGCATTGTAATTGAATAAGCATGGGAGTATGTTTGGAATTGTTGACAATTATCTAGGAGTAGCGTAATTTAATTTAAGTTAGGCTAGTTTAGATATGAGTTAAACTTGTGAATTGTTGAATTAAAAAGGAATTGACGAATCTTTGGGCCTACTTGAAAATTTTCAATCAGTAATTTTGGCAGTATAACCCACGACACAAACAAAAATATTATTTTAATTATTGCATTTAGAATTAACGACATGATTAATTTTGAATCTTTTCTTAAAAAATTTCATAGGATTTTAACAATGAGTTAAGCACACCTCTATTTAAATTTAGAGCCCTTTGCTAAATCATTTGAATCTTATAGAACCACCCCAATAACCATAGCAACTAAAATTAGTACCCGCACCAATGAAAATAGCCAGTTGTGCTACCTTTGTACATTTAAAAGTATTAAAAAATCTCAAATAAAAAATGAAAGTGACTAATACAAGAAACGGTGTGTGTCAATTAGCGAATCCTTCCTTGCCCATTTCGGCACAAGGTTTTCTTTTTATTCTCGATTAAAAAAACAAAAAATCCAAAAACATTTAACTTAAATAAAGGATCCCCGCTAGTTGATTACATGCCCGCACATCTGTAAATAAGTAAGTGCCTATAAGCCTCATCATGCTCGGATAATTATTTGATGGCTGAACCAAATCTAGCACGAGTCAGCCTCACGAGCGCGATTCAAGTGAGAACTTTCTCCCTGCGCGAGGTTCAAAATTTCACGCTTTCTCGGGTATTTCTTGGTTTTTCAAATGAACAAATGGTAAAGTGAAACGTGAAATGAAGGGTTGCAGGGTAAACTCTTTGAGTAGGATGTTTGTGAGGCGAAAAAGGGTAGTTCAATATTTTCAAATGATTTAGCAGATGACTCGATAGAAATATGCATAATTCATCGTTGGTTTTCTTGAAAAATTTCTCATGCCATGTAGGTAGGATTTTAAATTTTGTAAATAAAGAAAAACCTAAAATTGTGCCTGTGTGGTGAAGAAAATTGTCGAAAGATATTTCGAATTGGGCCCAAATTGAAATTGGTTCCCTTTAGGCTCGATTAATTCAGGAGTTAGTTCATTTTATTTCAATACTTAGATTTTACACCAGCCCTATTTTTAGTTTGGACTTGATCGAGGGCAAACAAGGTTCAAGCGTGGGGGAATTTGATAAGTCAAACTTATATATGTCAAAACATAGGATTTTGGGTGCAATATTGGCCATTACTTTTAGTATTTAGGTTAAATCAAAATCAAAAGCATTCACGTTTGTGGTACTATCAAATGTTTTATAAAAATGTAGGAAATGGATGATTGACTCAATCCAAGATGATGTGTCAATAATGTAGATCTTGTCCTTAGATTTACAACGAACTTTGAATAGTCGAAATCAGAGTTTGAACGAAGAAGTTATGGCGAAAATACGAAATACTGCGAACCAGAGAAATGTGGACGCAAGAATGTGTTTGTGGGCGCAAGAAATGTGCCAGAAAATCAGAGAACTTCTTGCAGACGCGAGAAATTCTTTGCGGGTGCAAGAAAATTGTTTCGAAATAGACCTATTGTGCACAACCGACTGTTTTGGCCATAACTTTCTCATACGATGTCAGAATTTGACGATTCAAAATGCATTAGAAAGAGGAGAGAAATAACTACAACTTTCATGTTTTGAGTTTCTCCAAATTCGTATTGTAGTATTCCTTACGGACGCAAGAATATCTTGCGTCTGTAAAGATTTGCTGAGACCAGAACAAAGAAGGTCACAACAAATCCTTGCGGACACAATGATATCTTTGCAGACACGAAGATTTGGACGGAATTTCAGAAAGTCAGAATTCAAAAGAGGAAAGAATGCAGAACCTTTCTATATTCAAAAGAGGAAAGAAGGCAGAACCTTTCTATATTCATTCTTCTCACTCCTAGGTCCATTTCTCATATCTCTTTGGCGGCTAAGGGGAGAAAAATGAGATCTAAACCTCAAGAAAGCACAAAAAACGATTACAGAGCATCAAAGAGCTTTCTTCGATTTTGTTTGATCATTTTCTATCCCTAATCTCTCTCTTGCTTGTAATGGATTATTTTCTTGTATTTGCTTTTGTCATGAGAGGTTAAATCCCTCTCTAGGGCTTAGGGTGTAACCATGAAACTTGCTTGCTAGTAAACAATTGCCGATTAAAGTGTCGTTTCTTTTATCTCTTGTTTGATTGATCTTAGGATTTGAGTTTAATGGTTGAGAAATCTACGATTTAGATTCGGAACCAAAAGAAAAGCTCGATTGCTAATCGTACCCGAGAGGGACATTAGTTAATCGAGGGGTTTAGATTATGCGTAAGTTATTTTACCATTGCGTAATTGCTCGGTAATTTGGTTTAGGAATGTCTAACTACGGTGTGGACGATAACCTTAGTTTATTTTGAGGTCTTACTAATCATCGACCTTGGCTATACTAGACACGATATTAAATTGAGAAATCATCCTTTAATACCCAAACTTGATCACCTTGACTCATACTATCAACAACAATAATAATTACTCGTTTGTCAACGTAAGTAAGCGATTGGCGAACCCCAAACCTTAGGTCCTCCTTATTCTTGCCAAAGTCAGCGTTTACTATTTGTTTTTATTTATTTCAAACAGTTGTGACAAACCAACCTTTTTAATCACCCTTTCTGGCTTAAGCGTAAGTTATTTAGTTCTTACCAAGAGTCGACTTATCCCTGTGTTCGATACCTAAATCGTACCAACGACGGTTGTACATTTGCAACCATATCCGGTATTTAGGTTCAAAACTTGAAGTAATAATTGTTGAAAATATCGCATCAAGTTTTTGACTTTGTGTCCGCAAGGAATAGTAAAATTTGAATTTGATGAAATTCAAAATGAAAGTGTTAGCCATTTCTCTACTCTTTCTAACGCATTTTGGATCTTCAAATTCCGACATCGTATGAGAAAGTTACGGCCAAAACAGTCGGCAGTGCGCAACACATCTGTTTCGAAACAATTTTCTTGCCCCCGCAAAGAATTTCTTGCGTCCACAAGAAGTTCTCTGGTTCGCTGACACATTTTCTTGTGCTTGCAAATACATTTCTTGCGTTCGCAAGAAAATGCTTCTGGTGCGCAATATTTTGTATTTTCACCAGAACTTCTTCGTTCGGACTTCGATTTTGACGATTCAAAGTTCGTTGTAAAGGTAAGGACGAGCTCTATATTATTGGCACATCATCTTGGATTGAGTCAATCATCCATTTCCTGCATTTTGTAAAACATTTGGAAGTACCACAAACTTGCATGCTTTTGATTCTAATTAACCTAAATACTACAAGTAATGACCAATCTTGCACTTCAAATTCTATGTTTTAGCATATATAAGTTCGGCTTATCAAAACATGAAACAAAGGTCAAAGCAAAGAGGATAATCACAAGCTCAAGCATGACAAATATCAGCAATAACTGGACAAATACATGCACAAGTTGGACAATAAGAAGAGGAGACCAAAGAAGAAAGAAAAATCTTCCAAAGACTGAATGCACAAGAACTCTTCACATATGTCGCATATATTTGACAAGCTAGGATTGATCGATATCTATAATTCTAGCTTGAGGGAGAGTGTTGAGAATACAAAAATAATGAATTACTAAATTGTAAAATAGAAAAAGTAGAAATAAAAAATATTATAATATTAGAAAAGTATAAATGAGTAAAAAATGTGATTGCAACTTTTGGCCATTAGAAATTAGAAACTAGCTGTTAGAATTTATATTGAAAAGATAAAATGTCACTTTTCGCTTTATAGTAAAAGTGATGGTTAGAGACTTTCTGCTTATAAAATTCTTGTAAGAAATATAATACAATAATAAAATGAAGTTCTATTTCATATTTCTCCTCATTTTCTCTATTCTATTTTTTTTGTATAAACTCTAAAAAATTCAACAGTTCCTTGTCTCTTTATCATATTGATATTTCTCTTCATATTTGTGTATAGTTTTATAAAGCTAAAACTATTATAATAAATTTATCCAAAAATGAATAATGGGGGACGGAGAAGAGCATGGCATAGTCAAAATTGCTGACTTTGGTATTGCATTGCATGCATATTCAAGAGTATATTTCTAAGCCGCATGAAATACAAAACAGGAGATGTCTAGAGAGTAATTCACATCTCCAAAATAAAAATTGTGGTACAGTAATTAAAAATGATTAGCTTTTTGAATTCTGATCGTCACAGTAACTATTACAGTATTACAGTATCAACGTTAAAAAACTGTTTATTCTCAGTTTAAAAATTAATGAACTATTTCGAGAGTTCATCTGTTCATGAACGGCGATTATCGGAATAAGTTTAATATTTTTTACCTGTACGAGTACTGCGCTTTTTGTTGTACGGTCGTATGATAACCTACAAAAGGCGAGTCGACGTGCGTATGTGAATTTTAAAAGATGTAAATAATTTATAATTGAAGTGTCCCAAGTCCCAACTACTACGTATATGAAAATCCATTCTTTCTGAGCTACTTGCTACTTGCTACTTGCTAATCTACAAACAACGGGTCCCATACTCCCCATGTACCTGTACTATGAACCATGACGCTCTCCCGTGCAATCATTCACAATAGGTGTCAGCGTTACCGTTTATTTATATCAATTTTCTGAGAAAATGATTTGCATCTCCTGATCCTCTCTCTCTCAGTCTCTCTCCTTTGTTTTTTTCGAATATTATTTGAAAACTCACTATCAAATCGTTATTAAAATAATCATTGTCAACTGTCGACGCTGATTGGGGTAGCCATCTTATCTACTTCCTCAAAATCACATTATTATGTAACTCACAGTAGTGAATAAAATGTTTTGCAAAAGTACAAGAAATAATTGTTGTTTTATTCTTTGGCCACTTCCTTCAAATAAATAAATAAATTGCAAAGAATTCAAGATGTTGCCAAGTCTCACGGAGTAATAATTCGTATGGAGGACCAGGCTAAAACTCTTCGAATTTTGAACTGCACAAATTGTACCAAATGCAATGTCAAAAATTCCACTTCTATTTGCAAAAAAGAAAAAAGAAAAAGTCCTCTTCTTTGGGTTAAATTAAGAATGAAGTCCCAGTTTTAACGTTACCTAATTTATTCTTAAACTGTCAGCTCCTGTCAGCCATCGAAAAACGTTACCTAATTTATTTATTTAACCTTTCATTGAAACGCAAAAAAATGTTCCTAATAAATGGTCTCTCAATAATTTTCTAATTAATAATAATACAAATAATAATGGAAATCAGGATTTAATGGAAAGTAACCTAAACAGGAGTGAAGGACTTGCAAGTTGTAATTATTAATTAATAAGAGCATCTCAATTCCTGAAATTTTCAGGATTTCTAATCTGACGTGGCAGTTTATAATTCAGTTTCAGAAATGTAACAAAGTTTCTAATTCAGAAACTTTGATTGAGAGTTTCTTATTTAGAATCTTCAGGATTTATAAACTGTGACGTGTTAATATCATTGGTTAAAAAAATTAACAAAAAAATAGTTAGTTGATGATGTGGCGATTAGAAAATTCTAATTGTAGTTTTAGAAATGTAAGAGTTTATAAACTAAAAAAGAATTAAGTTTCTTAATCTAATGTGACATTATTTAGAAACTAAAAAAATTTCACGAATGGAGATGCTCTAACATCTTTCCAAAACAAATCAATTGGTAATTAAGATTTAAGAATTAATTCAAGAGAGCACTGAAATCGCTGCAGAACTTAAATTTGCTTCTCACTTCTCAGTCCCCTCTTCTCTCTCTCTCTCTCTCTCTCTTTTTTGAAAACTTAACAGAAGCCCCCTCTTCTCTCTCTTTGCCCCCCACCCCCCACCAGTGGTAGTTGGATCCTGTCGTTCTGATAATCCCTCTCTTTCTCTCTGCAATATTGGCCGGATCTTCTACCTAAGGTTAGATCTCTAGCTATTTTCCGTTAGCTTGGTTTCAGCTACTATTTGTCCGATTTATTTGGTAATTTCTTGTAATTTATTACTTGGAAGAGGTATCGTTGCGGGGAACAGTTAAAGAGTTATAGATGCTCTATTTTTAGAAGAGTATTGTCTTTGTTTGGAGAAGTTAAACCAGTTAACTTAGCAATTGAAGCAACCGTTTCAGATATTTAGTAATTTACGCGTCTCTGAATTCCTCCTTTTCTGGTCTCTTCTTTCAATTTCGCACTACATCTTAGCTGTCTAAACTGTCGAGCTCAAACCTCAAATTTCTTGCACACTCCTCTCGTTGAAAATCCCAGGTATCGTCTAGTCATTTCTCACTTTAGTTCTATTTTCTAATAGAGTTCCAACGATTGAGGTTAAGGGTTGTCTACTAGAATGAGTATTGCCCTTTATTTCACAAATTTAGGTTCTTATCTTTGAATGGAGTTAAGATTTGTTAATTTATTTTGTTGCTTTGTTGTTGCATAGTAAACATCTTTGGGCTGATTTGCTACTTGAAGGGCTGGAATAAGGCAATCAAGAAAAATTGAGTAAAAATGTCATCTAATTCAGTGATAACAGAGGATATCCCAGAATCTGAGATGGTTGAGAGTACTAATTTGGTCAGTAATAGTGGAGAAATAAGAAAGCTCACCCTTGGTAGAACTTGGTCTATTCCAGCTAACAAATCTGGCGTGGGTTCGTCAAATTCTGTGCATGAGCTTCTAGAATGCCCAGTTTGTGCCAATTCAATGTACCCTCCTATTCACCAGGTAATGTTTTCTATGAGCACTTCCTCTTGTTTCTGCATGCAAAGTCTAAAAAGCTTGCAACAAAAAGAGGGAGGGAGTTGTCATGAGCAATGCAACTGAAAGTATCATTTCATATCTGATTGAGTGTGTGCTATGAAAAATTCAAGATTCTCTGGGTTACATACTTGCAGGATTATCCCAATTTTTAAATGGCTCTTTGGAAAATTATTGTGGTGATGCTAAAATAGTAATTTGGAAATGCTAAAAGAGTGTTGTGGTGAGGATGAAACAAGAGTGCTTGATTACAGATGGAAGGGTGCTATTATGAATAGAGTTAGAGTTGGTTGGTCTCTACATTTTTGCTTGAATTATGTGGGGAACCCTGGCACTTTATGCTTGCATGCCTCATTGCGATTTGCTTAAACCTCTTTGGTAAAACTCCTCCATGTTATAGAACTATTCCTAATTCATTTTTTCTGCTTTTAGGAGCATTTCCAGACACAGAAGCTTTTGATCTTTTGGTGCAACTAAGATTGAAATTCAATTTTTAAGATGTATATGGTCAATCATGTAGCCATATACAAAATCTAAGATGCAGTGAACATTTATCTATTTTCTCATGCAGTGCCCAAATGGCCATACATTATGTTCTAGCTGCAAGGCTAGAGTACACAACCACTGTCCCACATGCCGTCACGAGCTTGGAAATATTAGGTGTCTAGCCCTAGAAAAAGTGGCTGAATCCCTGGAACTCCCGTGTAGGTACCAAAGTGTCGGGTGCCCTGAAATATTTCCTTATTATGGAAAGTTGAAGCATGAGCAGCAGTGCAGGTTCAGACCATACTGTTGCCCCTATGCGGGGGCCGAATGCCTTGTCACAGGAGACATAGGGACTATTTTGGCACACCTAAAGGATGACCATAAGGTCGACATGCATGACGGTTGCACCTTCAACCACCGTTATGTCAAGTCGAACCCACATGAGGTTGAAAACGCAACATGGATGCTTACGGTAGATGTTCTTCTTATTCATAGTCATTATTTTTTTGTAATGAAGTTTATTTTATGAAAATAATTATTTTTCCATTTATCAAATTCAGCGCTTTCTAGTGGCTACTGATT
>CAXKVX010004706.1:0-15176 GCA_964058865.1 Eleocharis quinqueflora
CCAAAATCCTTCAAGGTTTCTTTGTCTATGAAAAGAGATTCAATATAAAACAAGAAGAAGATGGAAAGAAAATTGTGTGCATCATGTGTGACAAAGAAGGACACACTATTCACACGTGCTACAATATTTATCCTCAATTGAGAAGTTAATATGGGGGTGAAAGGCAAGACCAAAGGGGAAATTTCAAACGAGATGGCTTCAAAGGCAACAATAGAAATCCCAAGGCAATGCAAGTCGATGCTTGGGAAGAAGGGGAAGGTCAAGGAGATGAGTGTGTAAAGGAAAGTCATGATGATTCTCAAACCCATTTTGCTCTCATGGGATTGTTTAACGAGGGTGAGGATGAAGGTGAAAATAGAGGCTCTAAGGCAAAAGTTATCGTGGACTCAATCATCTCCAAGAACAAAGTGACCGATGTGGCGGTCATTGAGCTACCCTTCAAATTTAGCTTGGGAGAAAACAAGAAAGTTGAATTCTCCGAAGAAGCAAAGGAGCATTGCAAGCAAGATGAAATGATAGCGGATGAAGAAGCTAGCACATCATTCATGAATCAAGTAAAGGATGTGGTTAGCTGTTAAACCTTTCAAGTTGAGGCAAAGGTATATCTAGAAACAAACTTTAATGAGGTCAAATTTAATCTAGAGTTTGCATTCGAGGATGACTCGGATGATGATGAGAGTCCTTGCAATGATACAAGTATTTTGACTAATGGAGATTCATTGAAACTTGAAATTGTTAAGTTGAACAAACTTCTCATTGAAACTAACCAAGCTTTAATGAGAAGGGATGGTACTATTAGGAGATTAAACAATAAAATTCTTGAGCTTGAGTCTAAGGTAAATGAATATGAGGTAAAAGTAAGCAATTGTGTTGATCACATAAAAACATAAGAAACTTAAAAATTGACAAAGAATTGTTGGAAGTTGAAAATGGGTTTTTGAACTCGTCTAGTGTATTGAAGAGTGACACTAGAATGAATTTGAACAAGCTTTATGAGGAACAAAAACCTCATGACAAATCGGGTCTTAGATTTAAGAAGAGCTCATCTTCTTTTCTATCCAATCACCTTGAAAATCCTAAATAAAAAGGAAAACAAACTCAAAGTTTCAAGGGCAAGAATGTAAGCTAACCCAATGTTAGAAATGCACCAAACCATGCCTTTAGGTATAGGTTCAATAATGGAAATTATGTCAAGAACAAATCAGACAAAGGTATTTCAATCCGTCTTGGTCGAACAATATTTATCATAAGGAACCGACCGATTGGAAGTATGAGGTAAAGGGTAAGAAACTTGCTCAAAGTGGCCCTTAATTAAATGAGAAGACAAGAGTTGTTTTTCAACATTACAATAAAACACACATTCACAAGTTGAATTTCAATTACTCATATCAACCTAAGAACCAAGCTCAAGAATTAAAAAATGACTATGACACTCATTTTGTCAAAGCAAGTGTTAATCAAATAACTCGTGACTTTTGCAACTAATGTTGTGGTCATGGGCATATCTCTTTGGATTGCAAGTTTAGGAAGGAAAACAACACTCAAAAGGTTGCTTGGGTTTCTAAACTAAAGGTGTAAGGACATATATGCTTATTACTCCCATGAACTCGATTTGTCAAATATTTAGGGGGAGAATTCAACAAGTTATATGGTAGTCCCATTTAATAACTAATATATAATCTTGTAGGTTTGCTTGATGTCTTTTCATAGAGAGAATGTTTGGATCATTGATAGTGGATGCTCTCATCATATGATCGTCTCTAGTCCAAACTTTATCTCATTAAAACCTCTTGATGGTGGTTCGGTATCTTTTGGTAGCAACCAAAGAAAAAGTAATATCATAGGTATAGGTTCGGTTGGTAACTAAAATCTAACCATCTGAAATATTTATTTAGTTGATGGTTTGAAGTATAATTTGTTAAGTATAAGCCAACTATGTGATACCGAATATCTAGTCAACTTTGATTCAAAAGCATGTTATTTGATAAATTGTCAAACCAATGAGGTAATTTACAAGGATATAAGAACAAAATGATGTTTGTTATTTATACCTTAATCACTTTGACCAAAGAGAATTTAGTTTAAATTCTATAACTAACAAATCATGACTTTGACATAGAAGGTTAGCTCACCTAAGTGTGGATACAATCAAGAATGTGATTAAGCTTGATTTGGTAAGGGGATTGTCCTTGAGCAAGATTGAATTGGATAATGTTTGTGATGCATGCGTCAAAGGTAAACAAAAATAAATCAAGTTTAAATTTGAATATTATTGTAAAGAAAAAAAGAAAAAGAAAATTTACAAATAAATATGATATAATGAATTTAACATAATGATATACGATATTATTTTTTCTAACCAATCATTGCAAATATATTATTAAATATTAAATTTCTTGTATACATAATAATTGTTAATATTCAGAAAACTAAAATTTTCAATCTATATAATGTATGTGCAATACATATAATCTATTCTTAGTGTATTTTATTGTCTTTTTTGTTTTTTAACATCTATTTTATTCACCTCAATTATTATATTATGTTTTTCTTCATTAAAAAATGTAAAAATAAATTTATGCATTACCTTGTTGCTCGGTTAGGCAAACTAATACTTTCAAACCTTGGATGAATCCCGACCTTGAAATTGTGACTTCCAATCTCTCAAAATTTGTTTGCAAAAATAAAATACACTGCAAATATAAAAAAATGAGAGCCATATGTAAAGATTGGAGACGACAGTAGTGAATAATATATCAAAATAAGAAATGGTGACAATATCTTGCAACCTTGATGACTTTCAACCTTCAACCAGTGACTTGCAACCTCAGAAAAATATTCTTTTTAGGGAAACATAAGCGAGTTTTGGAAGAATAGGAAAAATAATAATAAAATGAAAATGAAAATAAGAGTCATATATAACGATTGGACACGACAATATTGAAGGATTGAAAACATTAAACACGAACAGGAAGACGATGAGACTTGGAGAAACGACCAGACATAACAATCATTCACACAAAGCAATTCACGAAAAATGAACAATTATAAAGGAAGGCGATGAGACAACATAACCGATCCGACATAACAATATCTCAAGAGAACAATAGGGAAATCAATTTATAACTTATAGTTCGCATTAGATAAAACAATAATAACAGAGAGGAGCGACAAGACTGCGAGAAGGATAACTCGCGTGGCCTGAGCGACACAGAGCAATTCATCAAAAATCAAACTTCTACACATAAGAGTAAAAAAATTCGTCACATATCATCAAACAAAAGAATAAACGACTCAAATCAGAACGGTAAAAATAATGAACACTTCAGATTGCCGTCTTCGTGTGTCTTGCATGTCTGACACGTCGATACGGATGCAAACTTATTATGTTTCAGTTTTGTCAACTCATGTTTTAACGCAATTCATTCAAACCTGCCTGAACCAATTGAATGACGAAAAATGTTTCCAATTCATAATCGGTCCTTAAAGTTTTTAATTTGTACCATAATATCCTACATTTAACATCTCATAAATGTATAGTTCTCATCTGTCATACCATTATTATTTAGTGTTGAAACTAATATATATATATATATATATATATATATATATATATATATATATATATATATATAGAGAGAGAGAGAGAGAGAGAGAGAGAGGAGGGATCCGTAGCCGTCAAACTTCCAACCGCTCCATGGTAGCAAATGTAAATGGTCGATCCGGACCGTTGAAAACATTCTCCATATTAATATAGACTTGAATATCAAATTTTACATTTTTTTGAATTTTTTTACTATTTTATCGGATGGATTGAAAATTTATTTATCTAACGATTTACAAACATTCAATTTTCAACTCTTCCGATAAAATAGTAAAAAAATTCTAAAAAATATAAAATTTGGTCTCCAAGTCTACATTAGTATGGAGAATGTTTTCAACGGTCCGGATCGACGATTTACACTTGGCATGATGGAGCGATTGCGAGCGGCTACGAAATGGATGGCGGCTACGGATCCCTCCTCATATATATATATATATATATATATATATATGTGTGTGTGTGTGTGTGTGTGTGTGATTAACAAACTAATACAAAATATATGAAATCATTATAATTATTGTGACAAAAAAATTCAATAAATTAATGCTAGCACTAGTATTTTTTCATCATAAATTAATTAAGATAAAATTGAAAACCATAAATATCAATAAAATGTTATTCCGGTATGGATATAAATATATATATTTATTTAGTTTTTGTGACTGATGAAAAAGGTATAATTAGTTTGTTACAAACTAATAATTTTAAAGATCTACATAATAAACTAGCGACACTTTAAAGAACTCAGACAATACCTTTAATACTTTTAAAGACCAACATAATAACAAAATTATATTTTAGTGATTCAAGTTGATATTTCTGAAACTTAAAAAGATCCAAATATTGATAAACGAGAGATATTTTATTTTAGATATCATTTGTGTAGTAAAATATTTAGTACAAGATCGAGACTTTTCAGTTAAATTAAGTTGTATTTTCAAAATTTTGAAGTATCATAGTTATAAACAAGTGATACTTCTAATAAAACCAGATCTATCTGTTTAATTTAATTGCATGTTATATATTTATTTCTCAAATCTCATGTTTTAATGCGATTCATTCAAACTTCTCTGAACCAATTGAGGAACGAAAAATGTCGCCAACTCATAATTGGTATCGGATCTGCTAACATGAATCCTGTATTTATTTATTTATTTATTAATTGGCAATATTCTCTGAGCCCTCTGTGCTGTTCTCTTAAATATAATACTTTCAATGAAAAATGCAATTAATTATGTATATATATTAATTATTAACATGTCTTTTTAATTTATTTGTCGTATATTCCGGGACATATAGTTCTCTTATGCAGAACTCGATTCGATATGAGAAATCTGTTAGATATCGATACGTTCGAATTTGGATCCGACTTAATCTAATATTTTATTAATTAAAGTCGAACGAATTCGAGCACGATCCGAACCGAAAACGATACAATAAATATTTTTGTTTATTAAAATTCTTTGTTTTAAGCCGAAATGACACATTAAAGTTTGAAATTCAACACTACTACAAAATGCACATTCAAGGAGATACGAATTCAATATAAATCTGCACAGCAATGATAGATGGAAAAAACTACGATACTTCGTGTTTTGCTCCTGAGATGCTCCAAAAATGAGAGCTCTCTAAAGTCAAAGTGTGAATTTCGCGCGAGATCTGCGCGTCAGTGCCAGCGAGAAAATTGGAGGGCAAAAACGAAACACTGAATGCATGATAGATATCTTGGTTCCGAATCTCTGACAACCACATAATTGCATATCTGCATATGCGCAATCGTCATAATAAACCAACAGTCAACAATTGAAAGTCACGCTCAAATAAACTTGGAATCTTATATAAATTTTTAATTTGAACTTAATTATCTTATATGAAATTACTACTCGATGTCAAATATACAAGATCCATTTCTAAACCTAACCATTTTTTTAAATAAAAAAAATCTTGGTAACTTAACCTGTATGTAACTGTAAGATACATTGTAAATTGCATGGAAGTTCACACACCTTTGCTACACACTAGCTGTTAAATTAAGTAGAGGTTACCTCAAGATGCAAAATTGCAAATTGACAATGTTGATGTCTGTTGCATTAAGTAGAGGTTACCTCAAGATGCAAATTGACAATGTTGATGTCCCTTTTGCTAATAAGAGTTTATGTGCGTTTATTGAAACTGAAGAGTCGACTTTACAATTTTAACTATAATTTATTGACAAAAATTTAGATACTCTGCTCCATTTAGATGGTTCAATTCATGGTGAAAAATTATTCACTTTAACTTTTGTTGTGTTTTCCAAAGAATCACTTTTTACCAATCTCAAATGAGCCAGAGTATTTACTGTATCTATCTTTTGGAGTACTCAAGTTTTTGCCTAATATATTTCAGAATGCGGTACTAAAAAAGCTATAAAAATAGAAACGAACGTGGTTGCAAACATCGGCCAATTAAAAAAATCAGCACACATTGGAATTTTTTATTATTAAAAATATTAATATTTTAATATATGAGTTGGGTTGTATTTAGATATTTTTTTTGTAACAACCTCTACTGCGCTTATCGTGACGTAATTAGTTTTCTTTATCGTCGCAAGCCATCGAGCTGTAGATATCCGAGTCAACTTCCATCGCGTCGAGTCTGATTTGTGATCGGAGAAACGAGCGATTCAAAATTGATTTTGACGCAAACTCATGATAAAATTTTACTAATTAAGACATAATTTGAAGATGAAGTCAAATTTTATATGCACATTTCTCCGATCGCAAATCAGACTCGATGCAATGGAAGTAGACTCAAATATCTACAGCTCGATGGCTTGTGACGTTAAAAAAACTAATTACAGTCCCGACGAGCGTGACTGAAGTTGCTACAAAAAATATTAAGTATGATAGGTATTTTTAGGTTTTTTTTTGTAGCAACTTCGGCTACTGTAATTAGTTTTTTTTAACATCGCAAGCCATCTATCTGTAGATATTTGAGTCTACTTCCACAGCGTGGAGTCTGATTTGCGATCGGAGAAACGAGCGATTCAAAATTAAATCTAACGAAAACTCGTGATATGAATTACTAATTAAGACATAAGTTGAAGATGGTGTCAAATTTGAGATGCACATTCCTCCGACCGTAAATCAGACTCAAAGTGGTGGAAGTAGACTCGGATATCTACAAATCTATAGCTTACGACGTTAAAAAATAAAGTAATTACTGTCCCGACGAGCGTAGTCGAAATTGCTTCAAAAATAGAAAAAATGCTAATCATACGTATTATTTTTGTAGCAACTTCGGCTATGTTCGTCGGGACTGTAATTAGTATTTTTTTATCGTCGCAAGCCATCGGGCTGTAGATATCCGAATCTACTTTCATCGCGTCGAGTTTGATTTGCAGTCGGAGGAATGCTCATCTCAAATTTGGCTTCATATTCAACTTATGTCTTAATTAGTAATTTCACGAGTTTGCATCAGATTCAATTTTGAATCGCTCGTTTCTCTGACCGCAAATCAGACTTGACGCGGTGGAAGTAGACTCGTATATCGACAGCTCGATGACTTGCGATGATGAAGTTGTTATAAAAAATTACCTATATACAACCCAACTCATGAATTACAATATTAATATTTTAATAATAAAATATTCAGGTACAAAATGTTGAATTATTTTTATAACTGACCTGAAAAATAAAGAATAACATTCATAATTCTAGATTCAAATATATGACAATAATGACTTTATTTTTAAACATTCACGTTCGCATGTTAACGTTCAGACGCATGCGTTCAGAGGTACTTAGAATTTTTTTGTTCTGTTTGAATTTCTAAGTGTTTTTCGAATGCATGAATCTAAATAACACATCTGAACTCAAATAATAAAATAGGATCGTTATTGCCAAAGATTGAATCCAGGGTCATAGATGTTATTCTTTATTTTTTCAGGTTAGTAATAAAAATAATTCATATTCAAATAAAAAATCAAATGAACGGTATTCGCAATATCGTCTATTTTGAACACCAGTCTTTTCTATTTTTGGCTGCTTATCAAATGCTCTTTCTGTTTAAAAGTAATTTATTTATTTAATTTCTAATAATAAAAAAATCGGGTTCTGAAATGAAGCTCCCGAAATTATCATATTTTTTCTTTTCTTTTTCAGTCTAAGAACGTGGTTGGTATAAGGACATGCGCAATCACTCAAGTACAGTGTCATTTGTTGAACAATTAAATACAAATCTATTATTTAAAAATCATAACTAGTGCACCATCTAATCTAATAATAATTAGAACTAAAATTATTATGGCACTACAGTCGTATCATGTAATAAAAAGACAAGTAGTACCATTGGAGATCTTCAATTTATTTTTTTGTGACAAGTTGATTTCTGAAATCTTATATCTTATGGAGTCTAAAAAAATGTATATTATGGGAGATCTTCAAATCATTTTATGCTTATTTATAAGTATGAAAAGGATCACAATATCTTATAGCTTATGGAGTCTTCTATATATAGATTTCTATTGACAATGCTGATGTAGGGTTTTTTTTTTTTTTTTTCAATCTGACTATAACTTGCTTTTTATAACAATATCTAAATCACATCGTTCATTCAAATTTGTTCTTATAAATATATCAGCAAAAGAGATTTAGTTTAACTATAACTTAAGAACTAAGCAAAGTATTATAGTAAGAATATGTATAGATACTGAGGCAGAGGCGGATTCAGAAAAATTTTCAGGGTGGTTCAACATTTTGATTTTTTTTTTCCAGGGTGCATATTTTAAAAAAGATACAAATTATAAGTCTATTTTTCAGAATTTTTTTTCTAGTTACATGATCAATTTTGAATTTTTTTTTCAAAGTGGGTCAGCTGACCCACTCTGAACCTATGCAGCTCCGCCCTGTAGCAAGGTCAATACCAACTTTACTATTCATGCTAAATGAGTAATAATATTGATGTTACCACTTTATTATTTATTTTATTCCGTAATGTCTTAATTTTCAAATTAAATGATTTTTATTCATGTGTTATAAGTAATTAAGCTGGAATAACATACAATAAAAAAAAATTGAATAAAAATCCATCAATCTAAATACTAAATTCAATATCAATCGATCATGGTACCTCTCTACTATTTTCCATGTATGTAGTAAACCCAGTGTTAATTAACATATAATTTAAGTATTTGTTTGAATAAATAGTAAATATATTAAAAAATTGTCCACAAATGTAATCTACATTAATTGTTATACATAGTAAACTTTACCCAATCAAAAGCATAATTTTCCTTTTGTTTGACAATTTTGATTATAATAATAATCATATGTACATGTAGAAGGTGACTAGACTTGCTCTTACTGAATAATTTTCTTCACGTTTACCAGAGAAACAAAGCAAAATAAAGCCAAACAAACACAGTGCCAGTAAATGAAATTAAAATGTAAAGCAGCTGGTAATTAAATTAGGTATGTAAATAAACACGCTCAAAGCAGCACACAGACACAGCACACAGCCGACAGCAGATGCAAATCAAGGGGCGTTTGGTTTGGTATATATGCTTTTTTTTCTTCTTCTAAAATTTCCCAGAAAAAGACACCAAAATTAAACAATTAATTTAATTAATTATTGTTGACACATGAGAAATTAAAACCTCGTCGCGTGAGAGAACTAGTAGCAGTATATATTGAGCAAGTAGGTGAAAAGTGACAAAGACAGGACTTTCAACGAAATTGTTCGTCATTTTCTATACAGTACTTCGTGTTTTGTTCTTATAGTTTTTTTGCTGACACTGACGCGCGAGTTTCATGCGAAATTCACGTTTTGACTTTATGAAGCTTTTCTTTTTAAAGCATCTCAGGAACAAAATACGGAACACCGAAGATTTTTCCTTTCTAAAAAATACTTCATATTTCATATATTTCATATTTCCGGTTGGTGGCGGCATTTGCTGGTTGTTGCTGAAATGATATGAAACTCTACCTTGCACAATACTAATTTTTAAAGTTTTCTAACTATTTACTAATTACTAATTTGCATAATAATTCATTTTAAGTATGATTATGAAAAATTTGTTTAACAATGAAGTTTAATAACATGTATATTGTATATTTTTCTTAATTTACGCTAAAAAAGTCAATGAGGATTAATACATTTAGAAATTTTTTTTGCAGAATCAATTGGCCCGGCCCCACGATAGCTTCTAAAATAAATTAATTACGATGAAATGGAGGTCGTTTGAAACATAAAATATGATGACAAAATAAAAGATTATACAAACTGAAATTTAAAGAAGTGATTTTTCTCATTACTCTTGATTCATGGTACAGCCTCATTTATAGAGGAGAATTGAAATTCAAACTATTTACAATGATGCCACTAATTAATTCGGAAAGAGCTGAACATTTCATAACAAATTCAATATTTCAACTATCCATTTTAGCCGGCATTGGAGGTCTTCATTTCTTTCGATACTTCATTTTCTACAATCCCCTCAAGTATAATGGATCTTCAGACACAATAAGTTTGATTGTGAGATCTCTAAACCTTGGAGGAGGTAAGCCTTCGGTGAAAATATCTCCAATTTGATATGTTGAGTACATGAATTGAACTCTCAGTTTGCCTTGTGCAATTTGTTCTCTGACAAAGTGAAAATTCAGTTTTATGTGTTTAGTTTGTGCATGAAATACTGAATTAGCTGCTAGAAATGTTGCCTCAAAATTATCACACCAAAGAGTTGGAGTAGATGATAGTTGGATACGTAATTCTTGTAACAGGGACTGAAGACATGAATTCTGATGTTGCCATTGCCATACTCCAAAGAACTTAGTGAGTAGAAGACCAGACTACATAGGTGAATTACATGGCATGGCATCAGATATGTTGGTTTTGGCAAACAATGAGTGTATGTACTGAGATTGAGTTAGAAAAAGAGAGTTGTTGCAATGTGAAACTTGAATTCCTAAGAAATAACTCAAATTGTTCAGATTCTTGATTAGAATTGATTTGATTGAAAATTTCATAGAAATAATGAAAGATTTAGAAATAAAAATATTATAAAATAATGTAATAATTATTTAGAAATTTCGAAAATAAAAAAAAATATAAACGGCTGAATTTCACTTTCCCGCGTCAGTCGTAATTACCAAAATCCGGAAATTTCACTTTCATTGATTCTTCTGTATTTAAAGTTTCAACAACTGCCTTGAAATTTCACGCCAATTACCCAAAAAAAAGAAAACCGTTGACAGGACGACGGAAAGTAAATAAAACAACGCAATGCCAACACGTGTCCACGTCGGCTGGTGGGCCCCAAAATCCAGCAAAGCACGTGAGTACGTGAGCCTCAGTGCTTAGCTGTCTCCAATTCATCCTTGACGAATCCGACTTGTTAGGGCTAGGCGAGGGCTGCATGTCAGTGTGGGTCCATCCTACGTGTCAAATCCGTCAGATGGGGACCACTTTCCGGCTCTTTTTGTGGGGTCCCTAGTACACGCCTCTTGTCCCTTTCCTGTCTACGGTCTTTCTTTCCTCTGCACATTTCGTCTGCAATTATTGTTTGATCGTATAGCGTGCGATGTTTATGGCTTTATGCTTGATCCGTGATACCTATGTTTGGGTGAAACCTATGTTATCCGGGTTATTTCAATACTAAGAAGAATCAGTATTATATGCGTATCGGGAGCAGATATATATGAGATGTGGATGCAGTTTCGGTGCGGCATTGATGCGTATTGGATGCGTCACATGACGCACCATATTATTTTAATAGATTTGACTGGTTGAGTTCGATCTTGGGTGCGACTGGATGCGGTCTCAGATGCGGCTGGGTACTTATTTATTTGTTTGTTTTTGCTTTTTAAATCTATTTATTTATAAAATTATTTATTTTTTATTTTAAATTTATTACATATAGTCGTATTCGTATTCAATTTTTTTTTGAAATTAAAGTATCACTCTTCACTCGCAGAATAGAGGACTAAGAGTAATTTCTATTCTTTATGTGATGTGACCTCTTATTTTATTTGTAAATTGATACCGTAATTATTGTCTAACTTTTTATTTCATATTCTTTAAGAAAATAATTTATTCGCATGCATATATTTGTTCTTTTCGAAGAGAGTATATAATAAGCTTCTTTTCATTTGTTAGTTTCTTAATTTTACTAGTTATATTTTATATTTGATAAAAAAAATAAACTGTAAGTAATTAATACTCTAAATTAAATTACATTTACGAAAATAATGTTGGTTGTTAACTCATTAAAGTTAAAATAAAATTTTGAAAAATATTCAAAGTTTGAAAAGTGTTGATTAGCATTTATCAATTTTGTCTAACCTAGGGTTCAGATCAATTATTTCTTTGAATATGCAAATTGCAGGTTTCTATTTGAACAAGCATTGCAGGGTTACGCAATTGGAGAGATTGCAGAGAAATCAGACTCTGCTCTCCTCTGTTGCGCCTCCTATAAAATACCCCAAACAACACCAATGGCCACCACCAAACGAGTTCCTTGTTAACCTTCTATTTCTTCATCTTGTTCTAAGAGGAAACGGAGTTACAAGCAATTCCACTTACCTGAATTTCCATCCTTCTTTCCCTTCCAATTTCAAAACTTCCCATCTCTTTTCAAACCACCATTTAACCATGATGCAACACAATGTGGTACTACCAAAGGATATACCAGCACCGCAGTACTACTCCTACTCCCTGCCACGTGGCAGCAAACCGAGCTACTCCTCCTACAAGAGGTTCTTGAACCATGTGGAACTTGGTGGAGCTAACAGGATCAATTCATGGCTGGATTGCATGAAAGCCTCCTCTCCTACCCAAATCAGAGCTAGCTCCATACTCAGTTCCTCCCTTGTTGCGCCTGTTGAAGATGAATTTGCTGATTGGATGGTGAGTATTCAGGTTATTTCGAGAAATTGCTTTGATTATTGCTTGGTTTTTGTTATAACTAACTCAAATACTGTAACCTTGTTGTAATAGGAGGAGCATCCATCAGCACTCAGCAAATTTGAGGAAATAATGGAGTTGTCAAAAGGGAAGAAAATTGTGATGTTTTTGGACTATGATGGCACTTTATCTCCTATTGTGGAAGATCCTGACTGCGCTTACATGTCGGAAGGGGTTCGTAATTTTTATTCATACAACAAATTAGTACTTGATTTGCCCTGTTTTCTCTTCTCTGGTTTGTTTTGGTTACTTATTGTGTTTTGAATTAAAGCCTTAAAGGTGAGATCTTTGATTTGGGATTTCTGGTTATGCTAATTTCCAGATGAGAGATGCTGTCAGAGACGTGGCTAAGCATTTTCCAACTGCTATTGTGACTGGAAGGTGCACTGAAAAGGTACATTTTACTAACTTGAACAATATAGTTCATGTTTTTAATTCTTCTTTTAGAAAAGTTTGAGTCAAAAGTACATTGAACATATATAGAGATTTGTAAAGTTGGGAAATATCATGTTAACACATAGAAACCTTGAAAGGCTGAGGTTGTCATTTGTCAATGCTTAATTTTCTTTTAAGAAGTCCTACTTCATCAGACGTATACTTCATTATTGTTGGGTCTTAAGTGGTAATAATTTATTAATTTGTTGATTTGGTGTGGGGGCCATAGGTCTTTAGCTTTGTTGGGCTTAAAGAATTGTACTACGCTGGTAGCCATGGAATGGACATCGTAGGTCCCACTAAGGGCTCCAAGCATATCAAATCTAAGGTGACAATTCTTCTTCCTATTTTTTTCAATGATAATAATTGTTTGGCTACAGCAACATTATGTATTTATATCTATAATAATTACTAAACTTGAACCCATATTTTCAGGCTAAAGATATTCTATGTCAACCTGCCAGTGAATTCCTTCCCATGATAGAAGAGGTGAAATTTCCTCTCTTGACTGAACTTCTTCAGTTTTCACAGATTTTTTATGAACAAATTGAGCATCAATTTAATATTAGGAAAAATAAAATTGACTTGGCTCCAAGCAAACATAAGTTGTTCTCTTTTTCTTCCACTGTTACACAAGCTGTTCCCAAAGAAGAGTTCAAATGTCATAACCTGATGGTCCTTATTTTATTTATACATTCTTTCCATTTTCAGATTTCTAAAAAGTTAGAGGAGAATATTAAGACAATTCCAGGAGCTAGAGTGGAAAATAACAAGTTCTGTGTTTCAGTTCATTACCGTTGCGTTGAAGAAAGGGTAATGTTTTCCTGTGCAAGTTTGCTCGATTCGCAAACTTTCTCAATTTGTAGAAAGTGGAAACTAATATTGTTGTTATAATTTTTCTTCATCAGAATTGGTGTGCATTAGCAGAACAAGTCGGATCCATACTGAAAGATTACCCTAAACTACGACTTACTCAAGGAAGAAAGGTTGGTTTCATCTTGAAACAAACACTTGTTTATTTTGGATTGAATTTGTAATTTCTGGACTTAGCAAGATGGTCATGTTTAATAGATTTAATTTGTTTGTTGCCTAAAATTAGGTTTTGGAAATTCGTCCTACTATTAAATGGGACAAAGGGAAAGCACTTGAATTTTTGTTAGAGACCCTCGGTAAGCATCTTTGTTCAACCTTTTCTTTATATATATTTTTGAATCTTCTAATGGAAGTACTTTATCTAATGAGTTTCTTTATTTAATGCACACAGGTTACACAAAATCTAGTAATATATTTCCGATTTATATTGGCGATGATCGCACCGATGAGGATGCCTTCAAGGTATGTCAAATTTTAAAATAAGATGCAGTATTGTCCATTTTTTGCAATAACTGAGCAGGCAGTAAAAGACAGACTGTCAGTATGTATCAGAATATCAGCACCTAAAACTGTGTAGAAGTTGATTAAGTCTTAATCATGCTGACTGTGCAATTATGTCTCAACTCAAGTCCATAGAATCTTGCAAAACAAGTCTAAGCTGTACAGTTTTGTCTTTAGTAAAACTTAATTTGCCTCAACTGTAGTCAACTAACATTCAGTTGCCATAAAATATTATAAAATGGTCGCATCAATGAAGCTGCAAGGAAAAACCAAACTAGAATTCAAACCATCACAGGTCGTCAAGTACAAATTTGGTACACCAATATAGGAAAAATATTATTCTTTGATCCCATAATAAATGGAGGAAACAAAATTCCTAAAAAATAGATTTCATCAAGGACTAACTTGAACTGTTGTATCTTTTAGGTATTAAGCAAACGGGGACAAGGAATTGGAATTCTAGTTTCAAAAATTCCGAAGGAAACCAATGCCAAATATTCTCTTAACGGTCCCATTGAGGTAACTATTATGAAATACCTTTTTTTTACTTGATATCATCTACAATGCTGGTATGGTATACTAATTTTGTAACAATTTTACAGGTCAAGGACTTCTTGCAAAATTTAGTGCAATGGAAGAACATCTCATCTGACGAACAACTGAGCTGAATTACTAATGGTTGAGTTAGTACTATTCATTAATTACTGCCATAGGAATACCTTTTTGAGTAGTAATATAGGCTGAGAATTTGGAAAAGATGGGGCTGATTTTTCTGCTCCTTGCATTTTTTTTACATATAATTTTGAATATTTTATCTTTTGTG